>JASANE010016061.1:0-12578 GCA_030248225.1 Trileptium ribeirensis | reverse complement strand
GGGTAGGCGGTCCAACCCCTATGAAGGTAACCACGCTACCCCCATATTTTAAGCATGTATGAATATAAGAAATGCAGATCATGGAAAATTATAAAGTGGAAAAACTGGAAGTGTCAAATAGCGAGGTTCTGACATTGGGAAATTTAATCGACCTCTTTCAGCAACAAACTGGGGTAGGCGGTCCAACCCCTATGAAGGTAACCACGCTACCCCCATATTTTAAGCATGTATGAATATAAGAAATGCAGATCATGGAAAATTATAAAGTGGAAAAACTGGAAGTGTCAAATAGCGAGGTTCTGACATTGGGAAATTTAATCGACCTCTTTCAGCAACAAACTGGGGTAGGCGGTCCAACCCCTATGAAGGTAACCACTCTACCCCCATATTTTAAGCATGTATGAATATAAGAAATGCAGATCATGGAAAATTATAAAGTGGAAAAACTGGAAGTGTCAAATAGCGAGGTTCTGACATTGGGAAATTTAATCGACCTCTTTCAGCAACAAACTGGGGTAGGCGGTCCAACCCCTATGAAGGTAACCACTCTACCCCCATATTTTAAGCATGTATGAATATAAGAAATGCAGATCATGGAAAATTATAAAGTGGAAAAACTGGAAGTGTCAAATAGCGAGGTTCTGACATTGGGAAATCACAGAATTCTGCAATGCGGAAGTATGAAGGCGGGATGATAAAACCTAAATTAAAAAAATTTAGTAAGCTATAAATGTAGAATTAAGCAATTGCAGATAAATTTGGAGATTAAGGGGGTTTATGACGTTAGAAGAGGGTAAAGTACGGACTTGGTTAACTCGAAAAGTCAGGAAATTGAGAATTTAACATCTAAAAAGGTAGGATAAGCTAAGAAATTGAATAACCTTCACCAAATTTATCTTACTAAAATTATACAATTGAGAGAATATAAAATTGTGAAACTGCGGATATGTTGAGCAGTTCTGAATTAAAGAAATCAGAGATTTTCGAAATTTCAAAATGAAAAGCATGGACAGTAGTAAAGGATAAAAGCTGAAATTTCAGATATTCCGGTATTCGGACCTTATAAACTTCATAAAACAGAAGTTTGGGACATTTCGGCATTGGAGAATGGAACAAGCTGAACAATTGAGGGGAGCTTGAAAAAATTTATAATCCGGGCAACCGCACAATTTATAATTTATGGAGTATTGATATAAAGTTGGGAGGTTTTGAATTCCAAAAAATTGGTAATTTGAGAAAAAGAGAATTTATGCTGATTTATTATGTACTAGGTCCAGTTCTGGTCCTAAGGGATCCCAGCTGCACCAATATCCTCCGCTATGGTGCACGAACGACCTCGGCTTTCCCGACTCTCCGGTTAAACCTACGGTTGACGTAATGGAACCGGTTATCTTAGTAGGCTGCCGTTGGGTTAAGCAGGGCGTTAAGCCTGGGCCCTATATTGGCCCATGCTCTAGTAGTATATAGGCTCACGAAGGAGTGCCAATCCTTAAACCTGCTCACGGGTATTAAGGCTGAACCGCCTTTCCCTCGTTTCCTAGGGCCCCAAGCGATCCAATACAGATACTAAATAATACGAAACATTTAACTATACATTTTGCCAGCAATTATGTGATGATCGCAATGTATATATCCAAGATTAGGACCCGGATTTGCAAATGCCGATAAGTAAGGTCTTCCTTTTTTGCTCTCCTCGTATTAATTGAGACAGGACCCTCAAAAACTCCCAATTCTGAGCCATCCCTCACTAAACCCACGCTTTAACTTATGTTACAGTAATGAATATTTCGATCAGCAACACAGAGTGACTGTTTCTTGGGTCTCTGCCCGAAACCGATCCGTGATTTGAATATTGCTTATAAAACTCCCGATATTTTGAGTGACCAACAAAGTACCTATAGAGTCACCTGCGCGAAAGTTACCACTAGGTCCTCACCGTTTAAAGTTCCTATTCTTTCTGCCTTTAAAAATTTCCGTCATCGACATCTCATTGAGGGGAAAGAATTATTCGAGGGCTAACGCCAAAACCCCTGCGTCCAGGATAACGGTACCTGCTCATTGTTTTCAATTTCATTTAAAAAATGATGTGGCTCCCCACCGTCGCCTCAATAAGAGCGCACATCTTGGCTTTTGTGTATGGAGGTTCACATGATTGCCAAAATCTCACGAGGGAATGGCTCGAATCTAGGTGATGGTCTTGACGACTTTTCTTTGAACTATTTAGCTTTCTGTTTTTCCCTCGGCTCGCAGCTGACTCTATGTCCTAAATCCTTTGAAACAAACCAAGTCAGTGAACAATTTATGACCAGTCTGGAACTATTTGCGTAACAGAAATCGACGAGAGGTTGCCACCTCTTTTGTTATCCTTTCATTTTAGTTTGTTTCAAATTTTAACTCTTGCTGAAGCATGTTAGGGCGATAGTTAGGGAACGAGGGCCGTGGTACCTCACCCTGCGTCAGGAATGGCATGACCTGCCCGTCTAAGGCAAATTCAATTCAAAGTGTGCTCGGGGCTCCCTGCTGTCGCCGAAGGGCGTCAGAGCACTCCTCAGTGTGTTTAAAGGGATCATTCTCAATCGACAATAAATCTCACGAAGGTATCATCTCAAATTTTTACGGATGCTTCAAGGATAGTCATTCCTTGTGTGTTGAAAATCAACTCCTTGACATAGTACGCAACTGATACATCCTTCCTCTCTCAACATCACGCTCGTCCTGTTCGATTTCTATATTTATATATATACGTACGCAGGCCAATGTAACTTTTAGGGGCGGAAGTGAAATGCATGCTATGCCGTTCTAGATATACTAAGCCTAGGCCCTGCTCTTCGCCTGAGCTAAGGTCCCTATATGGGCCATGTAATAATATACTAGGACCAGTTCTCGCCCAAAGGGTTTTCAGCTACACCACCATTTTTCGCTGTGCTGCAAGAGCGACACCGGCTTTCTCGACTCCCCGATGAACCGCTAGTTAACCTAGTGGAACCGGTTAGCTTAGCTGCCCGCCGTCCGGTTAATCGGATATACGGCCTGGATCCTATATTATCCCATGCATCTAGTGGTATGTAGGTCCCCCGAAGGAGGGCTAACCCTTAAACCTGCTCACAGGTAGCGACTGACCCGCCTTTTCCTCACCTTCCCAAAATTTTCCCTTTTTGGTTCCAGTTTCCGCCTCCCCGTGATTTCGCGCATCGATGCAATCTTGGTTGCCCCATTGTTTATACGCACCCCATTGACGAATGCAGTAGATTTTTAGGCCACCCGAGAGCTAATCCTGGGACCTGCTACCTTATCTAGAATTTTTTAGGGTAAAAGTTTGGACGCGGAAAGTAGAGACTCTTACGCCTAAACTGTCCTAAATTTCGGTTGTCTGCCTGCCTATTATCTGTCTGCTCAGCCTATGTTGTCTAGCTTATTAGTTTCCGATCCGTATATCGCTTGTGTATAAAATTACCACTTCAGATATTTTATTCACTCGATTACAGCGTATATATAAGTATTTACTCATCGAACACAATAATGCATCATTTACGATAAGATACGTGCGCGTGGTCTTAATTATATATACGCGGAAAAATACATGGTACCCTTAGTTGATTACCATTAAAATTGGCTTTAAGTGTTTCCGATAGCTAAATACCAAAACGCAGTTGCCGTTGAAGGCGTATGGGAGCTGGGTGGGAGGTATCGTGAGATGGGTTAGGACACGTCACCCTGCATCCGGAGGACCGTGTCTGCCCAACCGAAGTTACTTTCCTACCTTAGATAACTCTGGACTCCCTAGCGTAGCTGCACGGCTTGAGAGTACACGCTTAAGTTTTCAAGAACGGGTCATCTTCAGTAGTAGGAAAACTCACGAGGGCATTGTCTCGAATTTTGAATAATGCTTCAACGGAGGCTCTATGTTACTGTTATGAATTTCTTTTCCTCGATCTGGTTTGCAAACGGCTTCGTCCGATCCTACTTACTTTTCATTTGCGATTCTCCGAGCATGTGTGTTTGTACCTATTTACAAGTAAATGCTTGACGATCCTGGAGCTGCTTGCTCGCCACTAGCCTATAGAGTATTAAAACCCCATGGCTTGAAGACCCACGTTCTCTTGTAAGTTAAAATTTGGCCCGGGAGAGCTTTTCGTGGATCGAAA
The DNA here is from genome assembly GCA_030248225.1 of Trileptium ribeirensis. Lineage (NCBI taxonomy): Eukaryota > Metazoa > Nematoda > Enoplea > Enoplida > Thoracostomopsidae > Trileptium > Trileptium ribeirensis. Next base: position 8,433 of record JASANE010016061.1, on the reverse strand, counting down.
AAGCAGAAAAAGGAGAGCTTTCTGAGAATTCAAGGCGCATCACGGCGTGCCCGGAGCAGTTTAGCCCCTGACGACGCCACGAACCAGTGTACTGATAGACTCGCCCGCTTCCTTCGGCGGTTCCTTGGGCACATGCACTTATGCGTCGTTCACAGAGATCTGCGTGCACGAAAAGCACACCGTAAGCTATTGCAAAGACGATATATTTTCGTTATGTTATTGCAGAGTGTAAAGCTTTTCTATTTTGGTTCCAACAATAGCTTTGCCCATAAATATTGTTGTTGCAATAACGTTTGCTTTTATTGCACCTAACAAAGAAACTGTATTGTTGTTGCAACATCAATAGCTTGCTCGATGCCATTGTAGTGACAATAGAATCTAACATAAATGCAGCGACAATAGTTTTCGCGTGCCATGTTAGCAACATTAGCAGTTACGGGTATTTGATATTGGTGTCCCCTCCAGATTGATATTGGCACGCGTTAAATTAAACTTATGAATCAAACTTTTAGATGTATGTACAAAACTGCCATAAAATTAAATACTTTTGATCGTTCACTTTGAGTTTGAATTGGCTCTAGTTTTGCCAGGTTTTTATAGTCGTCTCAAAAATATAACAATTGTTAAATTACGGTTGTACTAACGTTAGAAACAGCAAGTGTATATTCAAATGAGGCCATGCATTTATCCGTCCAGGTACTTAGTGCAGAAAAACAAATAATTTTATATATAATATATAAGGTTAAATATAATACACTAAAACTGCAGCAAATTTAAATTAGTATATAATTATTCTAAATATGAAGTCGTGTATTGTTAATTATAAGTTATCTGGCAATATAAAATATTTTGCACATATATTATCCATTTAGTTCAATTTGTCCTACTGAGCATAAATCGTTAACTATGATTTCATAAATAAACGATACAGAAAACAACAATTGCCGGTTTGCCTCGTGAGCATTGCTGTACGAATGCACTTCAAAATAGGACGCAATAAAACAACAAACACTGCTGTCATTAACAATGCTCTGTTTATAGAGTTATTTGTCGCGATCGCACGCAGTGAAATCTTTTGTGAATTATATCTGCTATTATACATAAATGCACATATTGTATATAACAAATGTTAAAGTGGCTGGTTGCGCGACATATTACGAATATATGAATACGTAGTATAGGATCCTTCTCGTCTTGGCAACGTTCAGAAACCTAGCCGAGTTCTACCTAAGTATTTGTAAACCCGACACGAATTATATACATTTTGCTTAGATCTCACTGGTCAAAACTGTTTCTTGTTTGAGTTTTTTATGTCAGGACACTGACGTCACGACACTGCGCAAACACCCTATGGGTTTCCGTGACTGCGTGTCCTCTACCGTGGACGGGGTAGGATGATCTATGAGGGGTGGGTAGCCAGGCCCTCGGGGGTGGGTGTTGGGTGTTCCGCACCGCAGAGCATTCCCGTTACCTCAGAGCTTCACATATAGAAATTTATTACCGTAATTCTACATTAACTTGAAATTGTATATATTTTTATATTGAATACATTTCTTATATTATTACCAAATATTCGGCTAACTAAATAATTCAAAATGTGCAATGTGTTAAAAAAGCTCAACGTTGGCACAAAAATATTACAATTTTCGCACGTTCCGATAAACGTCTCACAAAGTAGAGGGGTGCACCATTATGAAACTGGAGAGGGGCACCACTATGAAACTGAAGGGACATCACTCTCAAACTGGTGAGGGACACCAGTAATAAACTGGAGGGGCATACAAATATCAAACTGGATGGGGCACCAATATCGAACTGGAGGGGGCAGCACTATCTAGAACCTATTTCAAAAACTAAGTCCCAAATCAAAATCAAATCCCAAACCTAGAGCCAATTCAAACTCAAAGTGAACGATCAAAAGTATTTAATTTTATGGCAGTTTTGTACATAAATCTAAAAGTTTGATTCATAAGTTTAATTTAACGCGTGCCAATATCAAACTGGAGGGGGCCACCAATATCAAACCGGAGGGACCACCAATATCAATCTGGAGGGGACACCAATATCAAATATCCGTAACTGCTAATGTTGCTAACATGGCACGCGAAAACTATTGTCGCTGCATTTATGTTAGATTCTATTGTCGCTACAATGGCATTGAGCAAGCTATTGATGTTGCAACAACAATACAGTTTCTTTGTTAGGTGCACTAAAAGCAAACGTTATTGCAACAACAATATTTATGGGCAACGCTATTGTTGGAACCAAAATAGAAAAGCTTTACACTCTGCAATAACATACCGAGAATATATCGTCTTTGCAATAGCTTACGGTGTGCTTACGTGCACACATATCTCTGTGAACGACGCATTACGGAAGCATTCTCCGGACAGTCCAGCGCCTGCAAAGGCAACGCCTTGCGATTGAAGTTTAAAGCCAAGAGACCACGTGGACCACTCCTGCACGCTGCATGGGGAGAGACGTATCTGAGTAAATCGCGAGAGAAAAGATAACCGAAGGGAAAGAGCGAAAGCGCAAAACAGAAACGGCTGTGGCGGCAACCGCCAAAAAGAAACGACCAAAATCTGGGAACTTATGACTCGACTAGCTTTGACGCTGCATTAAGACATTCCTTTTTATACCCTCTGTGCACCGCTTCTGCGCAAAGCATTTGCCGAAGTATCTCCAACCAGCACACATGACAGTCGGTACATACAAAAACTTAAATAAGTAGAGCTAAAACGTACATATAAAATGTGCACATAAATGCATAAACTTATATGCGAAAAAATATATATAAACTGTAAAACTTAAAAGAACACGGTGAACAACAAAACGCCTATGCAGTCAACGTTAGCCGAATAATGGAGACATCAAAAAAATTCAACCACATATGGTGTACGCTTGCTAGTGACCAAAAAGAGCCAAATGGCACGTAAACAACATAAACATCGTGCTGGTTCGGAGTGAGGTTATAGTCCAAGGAGTATACATCATCGCTTCACCGGCTTAAATTTTATAAGGCATTTTTTATATTTTTGTTATTTTCGGGGAACCGTAGGCAGAATCAGGTCTTGGCCTTGGCAGGCCGCCTACTTGCTAAAATAGAAGTTTCGAGATATTTTCAATAGGTGGCCTGTTAGAGGCCGTTTTAGGTGTAAATTGTGATAAATCTTTATGTCTCAAGTGAGTTATCTGGATAATGAGTAGAGCCATAGAAGTTGGTGGCCCCTGTTTTTTTACAAAATAAGTAAAAAATGCCCCGTGGGAGTCTAGAGCTCAAAACATCGGGGAAGAGTTGTAGACATTTTAGTTGTCATTTGACGTTTAGAAAAAGGATGTTTAAGCGCCAGAATGAGGACCCTAAGTACTTACATGTAAAGGTTGCGTGGATCCAAAGGTGCGATTTGAAAGTCTTGAGGAGCCTTAATAGTTATTTCGTAAATCATATTTCCTTTAATGTTCGTCAAAACCCGAAATTTTTAAGTTTACATAATCCTTGCCTGAAGGACCATGGCTTTGGGTATTAGCAAATCTTATCCTCTGACCCGAACTCCTGTACTTACCAGCCACTGTTTATACACTCATTTATGCCCTCTTCAAATACATATACGTTACAAAACTAGGTCCGAACCAGGACTGGTCCCTTTGAAGCCTGAATGATGTCGAAATACCCCCCAACTCCAGATTTGATGAAAATCCTGACGGTGTCCCGGATCCGCCTTGGCACACGTCATATACTACAGCTTCCTAACACATTATATATATGTAATAACGGTACGCAGCTGCATGGCGCAACTTCCTAACACCATGCCCATACAACCCCGGCTATCGTAACCTCAAGGGAGGACCGTGAATTTTCAAACTTTACCCCTATTCTTTGTCAGACCCAAGAAGCTACGGAGCTTTGCAGGCCGCAGGCGCGCTTCACGGGGCGTTTTTGGACCCCGCCCGATTGGTTGCGCACGTGTCTAGTTTCGGGTATGATTTCTGAGGCTAGCACCGACACCTGCTCACAGGTCATGATGCTTGGCCGTCGTTCCCTATCCTAGTCTCATCGGAAGTTGCTTAAGATTATTAATTTGCGTACAAGGGGGAATGAAATTCGAAAAATTGCCCTAGAAAGTTAAAACTCAAGTTGTCTTGCCTAGTTATAGACCTCGCATTCTCTGCATGAAAACGTTGTAGCCTATGTGGCCCCGACAGGGTTCCGACGTGCCCCGAGAGTGTAATGTCGGACGATTAACAGCGTGGCCAGCTCTCCTTAATAAATTCAAACTTGAGATCTGACAATTTAACTATTAAAATTTTTGATTTCTGCTCGGTTTTGGAGCGCGGTGTAAGAAAATGTTCCTAGCAAACCTTTCAAATAGCGGGCGATGCACGTTTAATTTTCTAGTGGACTCTTCTCGATTCAACGGACATAACAGCAATAGCACAAGGCCGCGCGCGTCAGTGTTTGGCGTATTCTTGTCCAGGAAACATCCTTGTTCAAGCCATGGCAAGCAGGGCCGATTCGTCCGAGCGGCCAGTTTCCTGGTAACCTTAGCGTCTCGGTATTGATCAACACGATACTCGGCGATGGCTATACAAAATTTATTCAGTTATTTAATAGTTACATTTGGCGACGAGTGTCGTCGGTCGGTCAGCGATGCGGCTATTATCCTAATCGTATTGGGAACGTTTAAAATGACTCGCTGCGGTCGCATGGGTTCAGCAAAACGACGATAAATCGGGCATCAAGACAAAACGACGGGGCCGAGCATGCGGATATCCGGACTAGGGGCAGTTGTCCTCGCTCACGCTCAATTTTAGCAACTCTCTTCAGCTATGGGACGCGAAAAGCAAGGGCTCTAGAGTGCTTCGAAAAATGCTCATTAAGGTGTGCAACTCTAAATAATGACTCGTTGCACGCGGGGATCGACACGAGACGGGGCATGCGGGAGAAAGTTTTGACAGGGCTTGGCCAGGCGAGTCTTATGCTAGCAACACGAAATCGCGATTCAGTCGATACTCGATACAAAGATGGCGAAGGGGCGCTCCTAAGTGCCGTTGGCTATTCTATCCTAACGATTTTGCTCGAGGCAACGCCTACATATCTACTCATATTATCATTTCAGGGCGACTTCGTCTACTAGGGTTCGACAAAACAAGCAGTACGACTGACCGAAAAGAAAAAAAGGGGGGCACGGTAGTTCGTCAGAGTCTGGGTGGTGGGACGTTGTTGTGGTGTGAAACGGCACGATGCGGTCGCACGGATATTTTCCGGGGCCGCCCTCATGCGCGAGCCTGGTTACCTATGTTTGCTTCGACTCAGTTGCCGATTTTATGGGGGGCCGGGACGGGGGCGCGACATGCGGGCGCTCAGGCGCTGTAGGCTCTGTGCTTAACTTTATTTTCGGTTTTCGGGGCCATTTTCATATAAGGGGGAAAGCACGAGGCACTCCGCCTCTGACGCCTTTGCGGTTTTGGCTGGTGTTTCTTTTCTTTGTTTCTTTCTTTTTCCTTTGTGTCGTCTGTTGTTCTTTTCTTTTGTCTTTTCCCTATGACTTATCCTACTGCCTTAGTGTACCGTGCACTTACGCTGCAGTTGTGCAGCGTCTCGACTGCACTGTTGAAATCGTGCAGTCGAATTATCATCGACACAGTAGTCGATGTTCCTAGATGTGCGTAGTCGACTGGTCTAAACTGGTGATTCTGCAGCAGGCTTAAATTCCCCGTGCAGGATCGAATCTGAAGAAACTGGTAAAAGAGAAAAAGCGAACTGAAAAAAACAAGAATCTGGGCATACATAGTACATAGCCTAAAGGGCAACTCAGGAGAAAAAGTAAAACCACGCTAAACTCAGTGATCGACTCGCTTCAAAGAAAACTCGGAATTTTGCACTGGCTCGCTATGAGGAAAACGGTTCGAGCGAGGGGTTATTTTTCTTTATTAGGTTTGTAAATATATGCTTTTTTGAAGGCTGGAGCACGGAGCGTGTCTCCCGCGAGGGGGCAACGACTGAGGATGGCGTTAGGACACGCCGTCGAACTATTTTAGTGATGTTAATTTCTCGGGCCTTAGTCAAGAACGTGGACCATGTAACTATGTACGGTGAACATCAGTAATCTTGATAGTTCTATCGAAGTAATTTTGGGATAATGGTATAACGCGTCATCTTCGAGCCGTTAGCACGCGGCACTAAACGAGGGCTGACGGAATTTTGAACGGCTGGGGGAATCGCCCTTCCGGCCTTGTGGATCACGTCGCGGTCGGGGTAGTCGCCTAACATCGCTTCGGTCAGTCGTTCGAGTGAATTTCGCGTTTGTTTAAAATGTCTACCAAGTTTACCTACACCGGTGCAAGGGTCCTGCAACTTTCAATAATGGGTGAACAAAGAATCGTTACGAAACAAAAGCCTGATAATTATACCGAGACAATCCATTAACATTGCTCCTCGTAAATAGGAAACACCTTAAACTCAAGCTAAGATACCTAGAACTTGTTCATTCTTTTGTATTGCCAAATTTTCTTAGCTCATTCGGAAAAATAATTTTTTTGGGGGGGCTTCCTAAAGCTCAACGGAGGCTAGTCCTCCGTTCCTAAGCTACACGTCTGTTCGAGCTCAAACACGGCATGAGCGTCGAACGGTCAACTAAGCTGTAAATTTGTAAACCATAAAAGCAAATAGTAAAGCAAGACCCTATTGTTTCACCTCAGAAGCATTGGAAAATTTGACCGTGGTCTGCTCATGAAAATTCGATAATCCTATCTCAAGAGCTGCAAGTCATGTAAAGCGTGGACGAAAGAAGCGTCCGTTTTGAGTTGTCCTACCGAAGACCACGGGGAATCATAAAGACTTCAACTTGGCTGACTAGTCTTCGCAGTGCTCTGTACCTGTGTGCCCTAAGTCGCTTCGTGCTTCCACATCGGACCTAGATACTAGAGATTAATTCCAGTTGGGTCTGTACGTAGCATTTCGGAGAGAAATGGGTGGGTCGAGCGCAAACGTTAATAAATCTACCTACGGGAGAGGACCACGCTATTCACGGGATGCCTATATGAGCGGCCTGTTACTGTTCGTTTAGCAGGGAAACTAAACCCCTGCAGACACCAATCCTTTCTCATACTCACAGACTTTGACCCACGGCGCAGCAATCGCCGAACCCCCGCTAATACCAAGGCTAATACCTACGCGGAAATCTTCGACCATCAATCCCGACTTGAAGCGAAAAAGCGAGACAAGAAAAACATAGAGCAATTGGAAAACCATAGATACGCTAATGTAACAGGCTCGTTGCAGGAGCACGTTTAGGCCGCCGGGGGTCAAATACGGAGTTGGTACAGAACAAGCGGGATTTGATGTTGAATTTCCGTGGTACGATACAATATAGGGAAATAAGTGATCTAGTGGCAGGATGGCTGGTTCGGATCGAGACCCGCATGGCCTCGTCAGATGCCTAGATGGATAGGCTACTTGGAAACACGCGTACCTTCACTTACCGATCCAAGGGTAACCAGAAAAGCCAGTTGTTAGTATGGTGGTCAGGCAATTTTGGGGCGTCAAAGGATGTTCTAAACGAAAGGTTTTGATACGGTGGGGCGGGAAAATAGACACAACGAGTCACGAAGATCAAGCAGTACACTTATAGATGCATAACTATATTTTCATATAGGCCTAGGTTATGTCCACTCGGAACCATGGTCACCAGCCAAACCTAGCGTAAGTATGGGCTGTTAGTTGAATGTTTACCTGTTTGTCCCTAAAATATCTCAGGAAATCCTCCATCGATTTGTGATGTTTCGAGCTCGTTCGGAAGCTCGGAAAATTCTCTATCGATAAGTACTCGGGGCCTTTTTGGTAGATCTGAGCCGATTACGCGGTCACGGGCCCATAAACAGACCCTGAGGTCTGTTGTTTCCGAATAATCGGAAACTACCGTAACCCATTTGTTTCAGCTTACTTTTGCGACCATTAAACTATAGCTAGCTTGAAACAGGTAAAGTTGATAGTCTTGATTTTGATTACTTGTCGACCCCTTAAATGGTCAAAGGCCTCCTATTCCCGGACGGTCTGAAATTTGAAATCCCAATGGGCAAAAGGGGAGAGGTAGTCCAGTTCCGTTCTGATTCCTTATTTAAGCGCCAGTTAAAAGCTCTTTCCTGTTCTCTTCTAAATTTGAACCTTCGCCGTAGTCAAACGTCCTGAGTACCTGAGTGAGTCCGTCCCACAAGCTATACAATCATTATAAAACAAGCAAGTCATAAAAATAACGGCAAAAAACGCGTTTATAACAGCATAGATACACCAAGACAGCAATATTACCAAAACAATTACCAACAACCATGGCACCCGGCAACACATGAAAACTTAGTTCCCGTAACTGTGTCTGGTTCGATTTAAGGCGCGTTCAGGCCATTTTGACGCCGAAGTCATGTAAAATAAACGTA
>JASANE010016059.1:0-14031 GCA_030248225.1 Trileptium ribeirensis | reverse complement strand
CTTCATTAACCTTAAACCCAATGAGAAAGTCTGAAAGGGCTTAAGATACTCGCGCTTGGATCTAGATTAGCAATTTATCGCATTCAGCATACCGGAAAGCCTATATAGACAATTCTTGATCACATGTAAGCAATACCTAATCAAATAACAAAAACAGACTATATTCTGTATGTACATTGGATTCAATGGCCCTAAAGCCACTGAAAACCCATGACCGTTCTTGATACCTTTCACGCAACACATAACAAAAATGAAAATAGACTACATTTTGAAAATTGGGTTCCTCGACAGTAAAGCACTGGAAACTCCATGAACAGGTGTAATATAGTCAAGTTAGACTTTGGATAACAAAGCCATCGTATCCAGCGTAGTTGATAATCTAATAGGCACTTATTATAAGGCAGAAACACGAAATAACATGTCGGAAAAATCGCTATTTCCGGCAAAGGGTCAACGAACCATATTCGGGCCCACAGCGGCGCAGGGAGTGATCCCACAAAAGAAGAATCTTCATCAGCAAAGTGGTAGATCTCGATGAGCTGATATCGAATATTACAGTTAATCCCGGTTTTTCTACGCGAAGCCTGTGTTGAGAGATTTGAGCTGCGCAACACAGGTACCTGTATGAAGTACCCTATTTGTCAAAGAACATTTGAAAACCTGTTTTTGTCATTTTGACCCATGAGGTGTGATCGAAGTTGTTCATGTTCCTAAAGGACGCATCCTCGTCACTTTTGCTTTCAAATAAAAATATTACTCCATCCATCTGAAGATGAGTTATGACTGACAGAAACAGATTACGATTTTCCCTTTAACGCCCGCGGTATATATGTCATAGCGATTATAATAAGGTAAAATAGATGCATTGTAATAAATATACTGACGTCTCAGTTGTGGCGCCTTGGGTACATATGTGTATTTACTAGAAATTGTATGTGCTTTTGTTATTAAAATCTGGCTTCTGCATAGAAATTTGGTAAGGGGCATGAACTGCCACCCTCTCCCCCGGTTTGACCTGGAAAAGCAGGGGTCGAAATAAAATTTACAAAACTTAATGTTTTATTAATAAATAGCCTCTTAAACAGTGCTGATAATCTGCTAAGGTTAGAACCATCTGTTATGATGTTTGTTAGTTAAATTTAACATCAGATTTTTGTTGAAATTTTGACATGTTTTATATTAACTAAGGTGTCTTTACCCATGGAAATTCAATAATTTTGCCAGGAGATCCCAACCGGGCACCCGTTTTTTTTGCGACAACGCACCGAAACTGCCCAGGCGTCCACCTCATCCTCCGCTTTCGAAAAGACAGATTATTTAGATGTCGTTCAACTTTTGAATGAATTAAATGTATTCCGCGGTCACAGTTTAAATTTTTTTACGATAGTAGGGCTAAACAGTTGTCCGTAGTGATTCCGCTGTTGGCTAGACGTTTATATTACCTGTCCTCCCACCGACGTGGTGTGCTGTTGCGTTGTCCATGAATTTCCTCCACGCAATGTGATCATCCACTGCATCGAATTGTAATGCTGTCGGATCATGTCGCCATGTCCGCGTTTTCCACTGCGCACCATCTGCCGCCAATGGAGGCATCTCTTTGAATGGGTTATGTATCTGTGTTTATGCAATTGAACCAATTATGGTATATCTCAATATTTAGTTAGCGGAATATGGATTATTGTTGTAGCATAATTTGCCCTTACGAAACGTTTAACGCTAACGGCGACAATAGTACGAGTAGCAATTTGTTCATGACGCCAAACAAAACTTGGTCTGCTCAACAACAGCAAATACATTCGGCTACGAGCTTGAACGGAAATTCGTTTGTCGGCAACGACAATAATGGAAACGGCGACGATATTGTGACTTCGACTGCGTCAAGTGCATTAGCTGTCTCGGCCATTTCTCTATGGGCGATAATGAGCAAAGTTCGAGGAGAAGCGTTTATGTGGGTAAGTGAAATTAACATTGGTAACGGTGATATTGTGAGTTTGGCCGCGCCAAGTGCACTAGCTGTCTCGGCCATTTCACTTAGGGCGATAATGAGCAAATTTCGAGGAGAAGCGTTTATGTGGGTAAATGAAATTAACAATGGTAACGGTGATATTGTGAGTTCGGCCGCGTCAAGTGCACTAGCTGTCTCGGCCATTTCAATTAGGGCGATAATGAGCAAATTTCGAGGAGAAGCGTTTATGTGGGTAAGTGAAATTAACAATGGTAACGGTGATATTGTGAGTTCGCCCGCGTCAAGTGCACTAGCTGTCTCGGCCATTTCTCTATGGGCGATAATGAGCAAAGTTCGAGGAGAAGCGTTTATGTGGGTAAGTGCAATTAACAATGGTAACGGTGATATTGTGAGTTTGGCCGCGCCAAATGCACTAGCTGTCTCGGCCATTTCACTTAGGGCGATAATGAGCAAATTTCGAGGAGAAGCGTTTATGTGGGTAAGTGAAATTAACAATGGTAACGGTGATATTGTGAGTTTGGCCGCGTCAAGTGCACTAGCTGTCTCGTGCCATTTCACTTAGGGTGATAATGAGAAAAGTTCGTACAGAAGTGTTTATGTGGGTTGGTGAAATGTTTGTTATATAGAACCAAACGAAGCCAGCTTTTATATTTCTATACCTGACTGGTGGTATTATATCATCTTTTCAATAAGTAGAAACATGGCTTAGGGTTTTCACGTACGAACGGTTCTTTGCACGCGCAGATAATTTTAGCATCCCTCTCTTTATCGGCATGACTATTCAAGGGAAAGATGTGTTATCTAAATAAGAAGTCATGATTTTGCAGTTGTTGGAATGGCAAAATTTTGAGAAATTATTAATTTTTTCACGTCAAACTGGTACGAAGCTAATCTGAATTTTACTTACAACGCGTTTTGATAAAATCACTGTTAAATCATTATGAATGCTCAAACAGTGTATATTCTGCTAGTGATGCAATGTTCGACGTTCCATAAAAATTAAGAACTGCAAGGTGTTATGGTACCAAGAAGCAGGACATGGTCATTTACACTAACATTTATATTACATTTACATTAATTTAGGCGAATTCGGTAATTAGACTAATGTCGCAAAACCAAAGGTAACTTCCAACGTATAGATAATGTGGGGCTACTGAAAAAAGTACGTATTGCATTTCGTATTTTAAAAAGGTGTTCGCAATATCTGTTTAACTAAGTTACGGATGCGACTGGAGCCTTCCGATCTGTACCTATTAATGTGGATGAAATCAGCTGCAATATTGTCGCAGTTTAGGGTTTTCACTCGCACCTAACTGTTTTTCTATGTTCATCTCAGGTTTCAAAAATCCGCAGAGTAAAGGAGGCAGATTTCCTCGTTATGAATTATAAACTGACCATGTCATGGTTAGGTTGATTTTGGGTTTTCCATGGATTTTGTCCGTCTCTGCAGGTTATACCACCAGCAGCTCCCAGGTGTTTCGAGGGGACAAAAATAATCGTTTGCAGTTGTAAATCAGAATTAGTGCACTTAAAATCAGTCGACGCAAACAGTGTCGAACGAAATTAATTAAATGATTCCCTAATGTGGAAGATTGCGTATTTGCAACCGAGTGGGGTGTCACTAATCATAGACTGACGAGTTTATACGCGCTTGCTTCTCGACTTTGTCGTAATATGCTAATAATAAAAATTGCATCGAAGGAAGAACAATAATTGTTATTCAGTATAGCAAAAACATCTGGCTTGTCCACAGAGGGGGGTGGGAACCCCTCTGCTCTCAAAATTCCATGTGTTCGTGAGATTTTCTCTCATTTACGTCCTGCCGCGCGGCCGAAAATTCCGTGTTCAATTAAATAAATTAAAAAAATTATGTTTTGTTAATAGCATGCAAAATGTTTTTTAACATTACCACTATTTGTAAAAAGGCCGTTTTAAAGCCTGAAGATACTTGTGCGACAGTGAAAGTGCTTGAAAATATGGAAATATTAATCATTTTTAGCAAAGTTTATTCCCCACTTTGAGAATGAACATGGGGCCCACCGAAGTTCTCCCCACATTTTTCGAAAACGAAAGGACATGCCCGAACAAATATATATGCCATCATTAATACGCTTGCCAGAACAAACATGCGATAAGACTTGCATATGCGCATACTAAGCTTTCGCAACAGTTCACGACCGAGATAGTATTTCTGGTTTAACGAAAACTGATGAAATAGAACGAAACATGTCTCTATTTTGGAGGATTTCATATAATAACTGTACCAAAAATAATTATATCAAAAATTTACACAACTGCTTTTATTTTGACTATTCATGACAAAATCCTAAGAAAAATTAAGTGCAAGGACATTACTGGCGCAGTCCTACAGAAATAATAAGTATGTAATAAAAACGACGACAAATAATGTAAAGGTATAAAAAAGACGATATAATTTTAGGGCTTGCTGGGTTCTCCACGGACCCTCGCAGACCGGGAGAAGGTACTAAACGGGGGCCCTCCTCGAAAAGCGGAAGCATAAAATGATGGACAAATGTAAAATTGAACGTTTTTCTAGCATTTTTGGATAAAAATCTAATTAAAGGTGTAAAAGCTATGAAAACTGCAAAAATGTTTTTCGAACACTTTTGGGGTTGAAATTCGAAAAATCTGCGAAAACTGTAAAAATACACGTTTTCCAGCATTTTTGGGGCTAAAAATCGAAGTGGGGGTGCTAAAATTTTGGAGGGTTGGCCGAAATGGGGGCCTCTTCCGGTTTGGAGAAGCCAGGCTTTCAGTTAATCTGGGGACACGGTGTTTTCCTAGCTAACCTGGAGGAAATGCCCTAGGTAATTGTGGTTTACATCTGGGGGTAGGTCAACACAGCCCAATTTTGCTGCTGTAGAACGGCCAGTTGGAGTTAGTTTTGTTGTTTTGTCGTCACCCATTCGATGGCAATTTGAGCGATGTATTTTTGTACGGTATATAGCTGTGTTGATATATGCGCGTAACGTATGCTTATAGTTGGGGCAGTAGATGGAACTTGCGTGTTGCGTGCGTTTAGGACTTATTGTGTTGCCAGTTGTTTTTTTAAATAAGGTGGACTACATGTGTAATCCACCTTCTAGGTATTGGTATGACTTTTTCAAATCAGTATGGCTATTTTCTCAATCATTGTGGTAACTTTTCAGATTGTCAACATATCGTTTATTTTTAGGGCGCCGGAACCGCACTCGGTGAACTGCCGCCTTACTTTATGGCTAAACTAGGTAAGTTTTCGCACTTTGCATTACGTTATGTGCTATGAATGTTATTTTATTTGAAACTTAGTTGAGAATTCATTTTATTGTGAGCCACGAGGCGATATCAGTGTCAACTTAGCTTACCGACCAACTGGTCGAGTGATTTTGTTTGATCTCCTTTCTCTATTTGTAGGATGGAATATTACATTTGTAAATATTTTCTATCTCTTGCGTAGCGATTTCAGAGTAGTAGTGAGTTAAAACAACATGACTGCACGGAATTTGTCAGGTGCTGTAGCGTTGGTATCACGGCCGGTGGTTTTGTATTAAGAGTCCATCAGAAGAAAACCTGTAGCACCATTCTAGCTCTGTACGTAAAGCAAAGACAACACGTCACAGAAACGGTTAAATAACTATATAAATTCGCCGCCTATCTCCAAGAAGGAAGAAACTCAGTTATACTTATTTAAAATTTTTGTTATTTTTTTAGTTCAGCCCATAGCTCCAGAACAGCTGCTCTTATAAACATTGTTGTAACACTGCTTTTGAGGATTCTGTATTTCTTGTGTTTTTTTTAATACGACACTTATGAAAAGAATTGTAATTTAAGGTATCGGTGTAACTAAGCGCACAAAACATCAGAATTTTTCCAGTTCGTGTCTAAAAATTGCTCAAATCGATGCATCAACGCAGTGACACACTTGGCTATCCAAACTGGGGGATGGGGCGGTTGTGGTGGTCTCTGGAATTTTCGAATGCCCCCTAGCAAAAACGATGTGCCCCCGGTTCATCGCCTCTTGGCAAATTTTTTGTTTCTGCTCGGTAAATACACCTTTAAATGACATAAAATTTGATAAAACTGAAACTTTGTATTAAAACTCCGAAATTTTGTCTAAATTTGGTTCAAAATAGCTTTTCATTCTATGAAAAGCTCTTTGTCAACGTTTCTCTTGGCAAAATTGGGCGCCCCTGATTCTGATCCAGCCCCCTGGCAAAATTTTCAGCTAACGCAGAACCCACTGATCGACAATTTTTTTGGGCAGCTAAGTGGTATTTGAGCAAACGCCGCTTGATACGTGTCAGTAGCTTTTGTGATAAACTGTGAGGAGTGTGTATGGCGATTTGATTGCCATTCTGAAAATTTTCTAGCACGAAGTTCCGGTGAAGAGCCTGATAGCGATGAATTCCGTGAATTTGAAGCGCTGTTGGGAGCCAGCGAAACCGATAACGACGAGCTTGTAAGTTGTACAATTGTTGGTTTAGTTTGGGATATTTGCGATTGTAAAGTATAAAATAATAACATCATCATAAGACTTATGTAAACTATAGTAAAATGTGTCGTGACTATAGCAGCGTATTTTACTACCTTTGGGTTTCGCGAACCCTTGTCGTACTTAGTATGAATCTATTTGTCTGTCTTCTTTTGATTTGGGTATTTTAAAACAAATTCAAAATTATCGATTGCACTAATCATTTAGTAGTTTTTAATTTTAGGGCAGAAACGAAGATTCTAGTGTATCATGGCAAGAGGGTGGTTTACAAATTTTGTCGTTTTTTCCTCCCAACATTTGTTCTTAATTTGTACTCTACCATGTATGTATATACAAATCTGAAGCAAAAATTTGTCTGGCGCGGGAGAAAAGCTGGTGGAGAAGTCGACAGTGTTGAAAATTTGTCTTTCTTTAAAAGTTGGTCAAACGACGCTAAAACCAACGGTGTGATGCTAAAACGCATATAATTTTTGCCATGCAAGTATTACTTTTGTCTGGCTTCCCCACTCGCTGAAAATTTAACATAGCGGCATGAACGGACGGTGTTTGTGGTTCGGGACTAGGGGTCGCCGATTTTTGCATATTGTCAAGAAAATTGTGGAGTGATCGAAATTTATGATTTTTCAGTGAAAAACGCCAAAATCGTTTATAATTAGGCTCAGAAAAGGTGCAAAACGACTTTATTGAAAAAGCAACTTTTCAACTAGTAATTTGCTGAAATTAGTAAAATTTTTAACGTCGGAAAGAGATTTTTGTAAAAGTTTTCAATTTTTTATGTCATCTGGTTATTGTATTTACCGGGAAAGCTAAAAATTTTGCGGGGGTGGGGGGCGCTAGTTTCTTGCCAAGGGACAATTAAAAATGCCAGCCACCCTCCATCCTCCCACTTTGGAGAAGCCAGTTTCTTCAAGAATGGTTAGCAGTGCACCGGCGATATTTAGAATAGTTAAGTACGCATTTTTGTCAACATTGGTTGTACATTATAAAATTTTGGTCTTTTGTTGACTACAGGATAGATTTTAATGCAAAATGCTTGGAACCCGTAATGATGTCGGATAGAGTAATATATGGGAAAGACTTCGTATACGGGCCGCGTTAGTTTCTCGGTGTTGTTTTGGGACCAAATTCGGACAAACTCTCGGGGCTCGGGGTAGAGAGTCGTAATAATTAATCACAGAGTAAAGACGTGGACAATTATTTGGTTTTGCAGAAGGGCACTAACGTTTTGTTTCGGTGTTTTCTTTTCAGAGCTGGAGCAAGTGGGCAAAACTTTGCATGGAGCAGTTTGTGAAGCAAGGTGGATTTTTTGGGATTCTCCTATGTGCATCGGTGAGCAATTTACTAAAGTGTCGCGGTTAGTAACATTATTATTAGGATACAGCAAAATCCTATAATTGACACGCTTAAAACTTTGCAGATGAGTGCCCCACAAGAGACCTGCGTATGGAATGTTGTTTAGTTATTCCGTAACTATTTTCTTATTTTGAATAAAAACGTTAAGATTCTGTTTTTTAAGCCATTTTTTGCGGATTGCTCGTAGACAAAATGTACCTGTTCGAAGCTGTAGTCAATGCGAAATAATGACTGAAATGTTGTTAATTTAGCAGTATTTTTTGTGCGCGTTGCTAGTTTTGATAACTATGCTCACATGCATAAATGTCTTAGGTATAATATACTTTTACATTTAACTAGAATTTTGTTCGATTAATCCGTTGAGGAAAAATTTTTCTCTACCATAACGACAACTCCTAATTTGTGTTTGGAGATAGCAAATGATGTTTGCTTCAAATTGATGCAATTAATAGTCTTATTGTTTTTCGGCGGTGTACTAGGCACTTGTTCTATGTGATTATTTTGATCCGTTTGGGTTTCTCCACCGCAAATTTTTGTTTATTCATTGCATTGCGCCCTGGCGTTGCATGCGGGTATTTTTTTTTGTAATTTCCATCAGGGATCTAAGTGCGTCCAGGATTTCGAAGTAGCATAAAAGTAGTTAGTCGTTTTTGTCATTAGCATAACGACTCGGGGTCTATGCTGAAGGCGAATACGGCTGTTTTCATCGGGATACCTAGTATAATACGGCTGTTTTAAATATTGCTAGATGACAATCACTTATTTTTTTGAAGCCAGGTTATTTTAGATACCAAATCCACTATTTGACCTGGCCGGCATTACCTGTGGTTATTTTCTGGTGCCATTTTGGACGTTTTTCGGTGCAACTCTTATTGGCAAAGCCATCGTTAAAATGCATATTCAGGTACGGTATGAGGGTTCTCATCAGTGTTTTATATTACGCTCATTTTATTGGACGTTTTTGAGAAATAGTTTTGCCTGTTGCGCAAAGTTTATTTCCAAAAATTCAATATTAGTTTCTAGGTTTCGCGTTATATAGAAAAGTGTATAAAGAAACTTACGCGAGTTGATAACATGAAAGAACCAAATTGTAACGTAATGCTTTTGGAGAAATACTGTTGAAATTTCTCACTTTTATAGAAAATTGGCGATGTTTTTAAAGAGCAAGCGCCGCTGTCTAGATTTCCAGAAATATAAATTACGTGCTCTTAAACATCAAAAATATACGGACAAATTAGCTATTTTACCATTGTAAGCGAAGTGTTGTATCTTTTAATATGCTACTAATGTTGTTTATGCTGTTGCTATGAAAACAAATATTGTACTTTGCATTTACTAGAAACTGTTGTCAGAACAAGGAAAACTGGCGCAGTAGAGCCAGAACGATTGAAATAAATTTCATACATGGGGATTGTAATAGTACCTTTGTAAATATTGCTCGTTCCAGCTGAATGAACTAGTTTAACAACGATTGAAATATTCTGAAATTGCTCGGACACGCTGGACCATGTAGCTGCTACACTATCTGCCAACTGTCAACTTTTTATCTTACTACATTTCCCTTCATTATAGTAAAGCTGAAAAATAGGGGCTCACAAACCAGTGTAATTGGTCTGTAGGTATATTTTTAGCGAACTTTTTATACTGAAAGGTACATTACAGCTAATTTCTTATCGTATACAAAGTTTTTTAGTCTTGGTACACTAAATTAGCATCACATGACACGTGTATTTTCCACCACCGTAATGCGTGAGTTAACTTAAGGTGACCCCGCCAACCATCCTATTTTGTCATTGCCGATATCGAATCGCGAACCCTTGTTACGGAAAAAGGTTTAATTTCATTCGGTTTTTCGCTAACCGAAAATTAGCAAAATCAAACTTAAGTGTCAGAAATTAGACCTTGTGTTCGAACAGAATTTCGGCGATTTCAATTTGCTCAAATTACGTTCCCTAAAGCATTATCATTTAAGTTTGGATTGTTCAGTGTTTGCGAAAAAATTTAATGCAAAAGTGACGTAACAATCAAACGAACAAATTTTCGTTCTCAAAAATTGGGGTAATTGTACTTGAATTTTCGCGAACGCAAAATGATCTCAATCGCGAGCGCTGTGTTGGCGAACAGTTTTACGCTGAATTTCAATTGACAAAAAGCGTTTCTTTACAAATTTTATGCAAAATACAAAATAGGATGGTTGGCGGGGTCACCTTAAGTTTACTCGCGCACAATCTTTTAGTAGTAATTGTGCAACAGCATAATCTTCTGGATAAACATCGAACCCCGAGCTGGACGTAATGCGTGAGTCCACTTTAGCTACATATACTTGGGTTGTTCTTTTGTCAAATCAGTAACGATCGTAAAAGCGATGATCGCGCACGAATCGCAATTTTCCATTATGTACGCACACACGATAAGCGATACAGCAACGATTACGTGCTGTTCGCGGTCACTACTTTGCGAATTAGCATCGCAATTTGTTGACAATTTTTCTCGTAAATATACAAATGTATCGCAAACATAGCTATCCGATTCGGTATGACATTTGATTAAAGCAGGCAAACGTGCGAACTAGACACATGTGCGTGTACGCAAGTTACATTAGCACAACACATATACCATGTTGGCGTGCAGAAAAAATGCGAATACAATGGCAGATATGTGAGCTCGAATTTTTCCTCGAATCAGTTCGTGAGTTTTGGCTAAAGAACAACTAATGGTGTATGTACCAAAGGTAGACTCACGCAAAACTAAAACGCTTTTTACGCTACTGTTACATATGGCAGGTCCATGAATTGTCGCGCACAGCCAAACATCAGAGTGACACGACCTTAATATTGCGTAATTAGCCGTAGAGCAATTTTAAGCAAAGATGCTTCACGTCGCCACTAAAATTTGGTTTGACGTAAACTGTTTTCGCAACCAATAACATCTTTCATGAGGTTTTTGTGTGTTATAAGAGTATTTTTCTCTCGTAATAGGATGGGGTTAAAGAACATGGATAGCTGAATTTTGTTTTCGCAACCAATAACATCTTTTATGAGGTTTTTGTGTTTATAAGAGTATTTTTCTCTTGTATTTGGATGGGGTTAAAGAACATGGAGTGTTGAATTTTGTTTTCGCAACCAATAACATCTTTCATGAGGTTTTTGTGTGCTATAAGAGTATTTTCTCTTTTACTTGGATGGGGTTAAAGAACATGGAGTGCTGAATTTTGTTTTGTAGCATCAGTAAACTATTTTTAAGCTAATAACTTCATTATTTTAAACTATTAAATGAGTTGAGTCAGTTATTTTTATTTTTTTCGGTGTCCCAGGTTTGCCGTGCTGACAAAATTACATTTTCAAGTTAAAATTTCTATTATACATAAAAAAAGATGCTTTTAACCTCAGTAGAGACGATTGTGCAGCACTGGTGAGGCTATTTATGAATTTGTTTTAGCGTTGTTCATTAAAACACTGAATTTTTAAGTTGGATGCAAACCGTGGGCTCCACTATATAATACCATTTGGCTAAACCCGGCATGCTGAGTCCCGATACAACGATTTAATTCACTTCCCTAGCATAATTTTTTGACGGCTTAAATAGACGGTATTTTTGGATAATTCGAGATTGCGCGTAAATCTCGAATCGCTGAATGTCGAATTTAAATAAAATTTAGCTTCAAGAAGCATAATTCGGAGTATATAACGTCGGTTTACATGATTATTTTTCTTTGTTCTATATTGGTGCACAATTATTTTTTGTTTTAGTAATTTATGATTATTTTTTGGTGCTGTTAAAAAAGTTTGACTGATATCTATGTATAAAACATTATAATTATTATATCTAGAAATATAATGTTTCTTTGTTTTTGCGTTTATAAGTACAAAGTTTTAGGAAAACTACATTGACGTGGTGTATAATTGCAGCAGTACTAGGGGAAAACTATGTTCCTCTTGCTTAATTTGCTATGGCGGATTTGATTTAGTGTAACGTAAACATAGTAGTAATAATTAATATATCCGCGCGTAATTCTGGTATTTTTCAAATAAACTAATAGCTGTTATTTTTTGCGAAAAGTATTAATACAAGTATTTCTTTGTGTTAAGATTGCTATTGTTTTTTGTTGTTCACGGGGAATTGTCGCGAACAAATAAATACAACTTCATAACCGTACAAATCATTGTTTTGCACAACAAGCACTAAGTGATGACCTGTTTGTGATTCGAAGACATAAGTAGGATGCTGTGATTAGCTATAAGCTACGCACAGGCTTCCTTAGACATGATACGATTTGCTCAACGTCAAATTTGTATGCCTCTTGGCAGATTTTACTCGTTCTGGCCTGTCCACAGTGGAATGCGAAGTCCCCCGCGTTCACGAGATTTTCTCCATATCTGTTCACCTACGCGGCCGAAGAATCTCCCATGTTTAAAATTAATTATTAATTATGTTTAAAAAAATTATTTTTTCTAAATTTATGTTAACTGTTTTCAAAGTGTATTAATTATCGTCATTTCTAATGCAAAAACCTCTTTTATGACTTGAAAATACTTGTACGACAGTAAAAATACATTAACACATGGGAAATTTTTTAGCATTTTTAGCAAAATCTATCACCCCCCCCCGCCCCGCTTTGGAATTTCTGTCGTGAATGACCATGGTGGCCCATCGAAGTTCCTCCAGAGTTTTAAAAAAGCTGCGGACAGGTGAGTCGTTCAATACAATTTTTTCAGACTTACTAGCCGGCCTGGTTTTAACTGCCGGGGATTTTCAGGCATCTGAGACATCAGCATGGGGTGGTGCAATTGTCTCTTAGCAGTCACGCGGTGCCAATGGGAGGTCAAACCATATTATGCCACGGGGGTTGAAAATCCTAGGTCACAGCTACGTAATTCGTTGCTCATACTGCATTCGCTTGAAATATTTGAGACAGATGTGATAATCTCGCATACGAAACTGATTAATCCAAAACCTCAGTCACTGTATGTATAGCAATATTTTTGTCATGCAACCATTAGACAACCAGTACAACAGATTCAAAATGCGGCTTTCACAACAGATACATATTTCAAATATATAAAAAGCAGTTTACTTTGCAATTTAATTAGCTAATGTTTAATAGTTATTTATTATTTTATAATTCGATATTTCTAATAAGTAGTGCCATTCCAATAATTCTAGTCTACCGTTGAGGAAGAATATGGCGGCGTTCTCGAATATGAATTACTTTATAAATGTACAATAATGTTTCTTTAAAAATTTGGAAATGAAACTGCCTCTAACGTGTTTGTTGGGTGTGAATTCAATTTGTCGACAAATTATGTCAAAAGTGTTTTTAGCACAAATCGGATTTATCTAAAATCGTAAATAATTTAGCGTCATTAAGTAGAGATGTTTTCGATATACATTGCTATCATTTGACTGTCGATGTGTCTATAGTGAGAGTACGGTTTTTATATTTTCAGAAAATATTTGTGATTTTCGCCTTCAGCGAGCGACACGCCGACAAACTTATCAGTTTACTGAAGTAAGCGATGTGTACTCGTAATGGATTATTCGGAAACATAAAAAAAGATATAGTAATCCTCAGACATGATTGTGGGTGTCTGTTTGACGCTTGTTTTGAAAATTTTGAAATTAGTTTCGAAATGTGTTCGAATTTTATTCGTGATCTCTTCTAATAAATTGTTTTAGCAGACTTTGAAAACCTTGATTCTTATGCGTTTGTTCTAAGTTTACTGTTTAAATCGTGGATACTTTTCTGGATAATGTCAATTATGTTATATTTCTGTTCGGTGTTCATTTTCGCTCTTGGCTAAACAACTATTCCTGACGAATACTGTTGTAGCAGTTTCTACATTAATGCCTTGGTTACGATAACTGAAGGACGTCTAGAAACAAAAACAAAATCCGAAATCTTGATGCGTAGCAACGAGATAAAACATAGCATTGACTGGCATATTAAGATATTAAGAAACGATTGGAAATATGTTTGGACCGTCGGTATTACCTCCACCGTAGACACACCCAAAAGTATTAAAAGTCGCAACTGAGATGCTTTGCTGCGACTACTGTTACGGGTAGTCCTCTTCGTTAAAAACGTTGGCTTAATACAAATATAAGGTATTTTTGCCGACTTCGTGCATTGAGCCGCGACAGCAATTGAGAATGGATGCTTTTGTAACAGATCCTTACGGATCGTTACGAGGTGGATAATCCTGACCACAGCCTAATGGCC
>JASANE010016056.1:0-38406 GCA_030248225.1 Trileptium ribeirensis | reverse complement strand
TTTTCCTATCATTAAGTCATTCAGAAATGGTTTGTTCCATTCACGATACCCAGTTTGGTAACTTGTGTTTCTTATACTAATGTACTTGCTCTGAGCAGTCCTGCTAGTTATTCGCTACCGATTATGCCTTATTTATGCGAGATACGGCTCGTTATTTCCCTCCCTATTTATTCTCCACGTCTTTATTATTTATTCCAGCCCTTTATTAGGCTCGCACGAGTTACTTAATTCCTCAGCGGTCCATGCGTTCCTAATTTCGCTCGCTTACCGCATTAAACGGCCGAGTTCGGCATCGCGCACTAATTGGCTAACCCACTCTCGCAGATTGCGCAGGCAGTAACTGGAGACCATCGGCTCCTCGAATTGTGGGTGCTCCTGTCATTCAATGTGTGGTTCATCCCGTTCCCAGGCGCCCGCGGCGTTGAGAGCGATTGGCCAGTTCGGGAAGTAGACGTTGTGGAATGCGTCGTACTGCTGCCGATCGTTAGTGACTATGCGTTTGAATTCGATGGTCCAGGACATTGCATCCTGGTTGGTCGCGGCCCATCGGGGTATCGGCGGTGCGACGATCACCAGCATAGCGCACTGGTCCTCACCGAGAGCATTGCTAAGTGGCAGTTTTGTCTTCTTGAAGGCTGCATTAGGGTTGGTCGCGTGGAGCTGCTCCGGTTGCGCCTTCCGGTAGATGTATTGGTAGCCTCCAAGTAAGATGACGCATTTGGTTAGCAGCGTTAGGACAGCGCTGGCGAGTTAGATCATGCGTATTAGCGTGGTTCCCGGCATGCGCAGATGAGCCACTTGTTGTCGTTGGCTATTTCCAGCAACGGCAGCGTGTGCGCGTCGCCCATGATGATGACGTGCGGCCAGCAAGCGTGTCCCGAGTTGAGGTATTCCCTCACCTCTTCTAGGAGCCGACCCATGACGTTGTGGCAGTGTCTAGGTGGTTCGCCTTGCCGCAGTTGCTAGATTGTACGTCCGACGCCCCAGAAGGTATCGGTGGTTACCTCCAGGAGCGGTCGGTTGCCCGTGAGCTGCGGGATCCGCGCGTAGCTGGGGATGGTAAATTTACGGAGCAGTATTGGCCGCATAATATGCTCAAGCAACGGTTTGAGCCGGGCGCTTGTGATGTTGCCGACCAGTTCGTCCTTTAGCGCCCGCGCTCTCTCCTTTATTTGCTGCGGCGTCCCAACCATGTCCATCAGTCCTTTGGCCGCTTCCATCAGGCCGAGTACGAGCAGCACCCTTACCTGGTAATGCTGTTCGACGGTTGGAGCCGTCGTACCGTCGTGATAAAGGGGCGTCGCTGCCTCGTGCATGTTGGACAACTCCGGCCACTCGGTGCCATGTGACAGGAACGGGACATAGGGCTGCGTTAAGTCGAGCATGGTAAGTCGAGATGCTGGGCAGGCCATACGTCATTGCTTCGGGCGGGGCATACGGTCCGGTTGTTGATAACCGCCGGGCTGGACCGCCTTCGGACCGTCTGGTGTCGTTGCCATTGCGTCGCTGAACGCTATGACCCAGTTGGCTATCACTGCGTCGCCGAACGCTGTTGTCGTCCTGGTTGTATTCACTGCGTTGCCGAACGCTGTTGTCCATCTGTAATAATATAGCTTTTATAGATGGTTGTCTCCTTTCTTCGACTAGTTAGTATTTGCTGCGCATATGTGTGAGACTTAGGTGAGGAGGTGCACACAGTTTCTCGTTCTCTCTCGCTTTCTTGCGCGTGTCCTAAAGTGGAGTTCTCTAAGGGCCAGGGAGTCGCGTTCTCTATTGCTTCAGGGTGTTCTATAGCCCCTCGCAGATCGTCTACTTCCTTATGATGGAGGTACCCACGTGCGAATGAATTCCTTGCTAGGTTTTATTCTTCGTCGTCACCTCTTATCCCGCGGATGTTACGCTGTCCGCTACACCTCGAGGAGCTTCAGGAGGAATAGTCAGTATCTGGACCGTACACTTCAGGAGACCTGTCGTACGCGGTATGCTCGCCGCACAGGGACCATGCGTTTGTTCGATCGCGACCAGCTGAACATCCTATGGCATCGCGGCTGCCGGTATCAATGGAAATGTAAACTCAAACCGTCAGGGGACTATACCACAATACGTCCTTATAGCGCTACCGCCAGTAGCTGCCGACAGACCTATGTCTCTTTCCCGGTGAATACGTTTTCCGCAAGGTTGCTTACTCAACCAACAGGGTCACGAATGTCCAGCTATCTATCAGAGACGTGCAGCAAGGAACGCACCGCGAACAGAAGAGCAGCTAAAGCAGACGACGAGTAACTACACCAGACATCACAGGAGCCCTCTTCAGCTGAACGACGTGGTCGAACGGGACAAGAAACATCCAGCAGTAGTTCTAGAACACCTATTACGCAACCGGGGACCTCCGACTCACTAAGCGAATTTACACTTGCGGAATCAAGCAGCGGACCGCCAGCACCCCGAATGGGAATTGTTCGCGCGGTAACCTTAGGTACCTCTCCCCACACACGAGTATCGACAGAAGAGCGAGGAAAGGCACTTGTTGGCCGGGCCACTCAACGGAAACAAGTTGTATCAACACGAGGAGGTTTGGCCACCCAGTCTGGCACCACTGACCAGCCAGGACCATCCACGGTAACCATCACAGAGCTGGTACACCCCACTACTGCTGCTACTACCTCCTCAGGAATAATACGCCTTAGTACGACTCATGCGACGGTACCAGCCAGACACTTACTACGTCGCCAGGCCAGGGATCGGGTCTTTAGGCCATACGGCGCAGCATCAGACGAAGAGGTAGGAGACGCCTTACGCAGACATAGACGTGTAACTTTCCAGGAACCAGGGACGACCATCACCGAAGCAGTAGGAACATCAACTAGACTAGCCTCTACTACAAGCACGCAATCCACCACTGTCACCAATTCAATGACAAGCGCACCAGCACCAACCCCGCGATAACTTTTAATGGAAGGACGCTCGCCAGGTGGGACCCAGCTACCGACCTCATTTCCCCGATATTCTTCTAGCCAGGAATTACACCCTGCAGCTTGGCGACGACGAACACCCCGACCACCACCCTATGACTTAGACTCTACTCAGACTTATTTTGGTATCCTCATTATAGATGCGACGAAGCTACAGTACCAGCGACATCCGGATGCCAATGCTACCAAAAGGCGTGCGGAACGTACCGATGGTTTGCGGCGGCGGCATCTATCCCACGGTGCCCCTTTATCGGGTTCAACAAAGGCCGCGCGTGGAGACCTTCGCCTCCAAAGGGACCCGCCGGCCAATGCTCGCCAACGAAACAACAACGATCGACCAATTCGAACACAGCGGGCGGCGCCTATCCAGCGCGTCCGAGCATTTTCACCTCAGCGTCCTGGAACTGTTGGGTTTCGACCACGCCGCGAAGGAGCTAGCCGAAGCAGACATCAGTCCAACCGAGCTACAGCTCCGCAGCGTAGCTCTTCAGCTCCGGCTTCCGTTCAAAAGACGCTCCATGCTGAAGTCCTACTACCAGCATATCATGCGACCAATACTACTGGCCAAGTTCAGCATGATCGAATATGCGGAGGAATTGGAGGCCATCGGCGACCAACTCCTGTTCAACGCCTCGTTCGATGATTTCTGCGGAACCGGTGCGACGCACATTGACTGCTGCTGTGGCCGCACGTTCCACAACATGACGGGTCGTCTGCTCGAAGAAATCCGAGCATACCACCGGGACGGACTCGTTCGATGGCCCCAAGTCGTCATCGTGGGCGACGAACAAGCGTTGCCGCTACTTAACGTCGCCGACCAGCATAATTGGCTGGTATTCGCGTGGCCCCGCGTGGAAATGGCCGACTTGATACAGTAGGCCAACGCCTTCGTTACGCCGCAGACGGACTGCGTAATTATCCTCGGCGGTTATGGTAAACTATGGCAGGCAGGCCGCAGGGTTTACTCGCCCAGTGCGTTCATCAAACGCATTAAGCGGAAACTGGAAGTGCTCGAACGGCGCCTCCGGGAAAATGCGGCCGTTTTCGTCGCTCCGCCGCCACCACAGTGGAATGCCACGAATTACACTAGCGCGGCATGGGCAACGGAACTGCGCCTCCGGAATCTGCGCCTCACCGAGCAGCACCAGGCCCTGCGGAACGTCGTCATGCCCGCATGGTCAGTACCATTAACGGCACCCGAAGCCTGGGATACGGTCGGACCGTTCAACCGGGGTGAGGATCGCCAACGATGGTCTGAACCGGTGGTGGCGCCCGCTTATCATGCGGAACTGGTCAATTGGGTTGGCCATTACGTTCGCTGCACTGGACTTTTCCGCCTCAGCGAACAACGAAGAGGTGACGACGAAGAATAAAACCTAGCAAGGAATTCATTCGCACGTGGGTACCTCCATCATAAGGAAGTAGACGATCAGCGAGGGGCTATAGAACACCCTGAAGCAATAGAGAACGCGACTCCCTGGCCCTTAGAGAACTCCACTTTAGGACACGCGCAAGAAAGCGAGAGCAGAACTAGAAACTGTGTGCACCTCCTCACCTAGTTCTACACATATGCGCAGCAAATACTAACTAGTCGAAGAAAGGAGACAACCATCTATAAAAGCTATATTATTACAGATGGACAACAGCGTTCGGCAACGCAGTGAACACAACCAGGACGACAACAGCGTTCGGCGACGCAGTGATAGCCAACTGGGTCATAGCGTTCAGCGACGCAATGGCAACGACACCAGACGGTCCGAAGGCGGTCCAGCCCGGCGGTTATCAACAACCGGACCGTATGCCCCGCCCGAAGCAACGACGTATGGCCTGCCCAGCATCTCGACTTACCACGTCGACTTAACGCAGCCTTATGTCCCGTTCCTGTCACATGGCACCGAATGGCCGGAGCTATCCAATATGCACGAGGCTCCGACGCCCTTCCACCACGACGGTACGACGGCTCCAACCGTCGAACAACATTACCAGGTAAGGGTGCTGCTCGTGCTCGGCCTGATGGAAGCGGCCAAAGAACTAATGGACATGGTTGGGACGCCGTAGCAAATAAAGGCGAGAGCGCGGGCGCTAAAGGACGAACTGGTCGACAACATCACAAGCGCCCGGCTCAAACCGTTGCTTGAGCACATTATGCGGCCTATACTGCTCCGAAAATTTACCATCCCCAGCTACGCGCGGATCCTGCAGCTCACGGGCAACCGACCGCTCCTGGAGGTAACTACCGATACCTTCTGGGGTGTCGGGCGCACGATCCAGCAGTTGCGGCAGGGCGAACCACTCAGACACTGCCACAACGTCATGGGTCGGCTCCTAGAAGAGGTGAGGGAATACCTCAGCTCGGGACACGCTTGCTGGCCGCACGTCATCATCATGGGCGACGCGCTCACGCTGCCGTTGCTGGAAATAGCCAACGACAACAAGTGGCTCATCTGCGCATGCCGGGAACCACGCTAATACGCATGATCCAACTCGCCAGCGCTGTCCTAACGCCGCTAACCAAATGCGTCATCTTACTTGGAGGCTACCAATACATCTACCGGAAGGCGCAACCGGAGCAGCTCCACGCGACCAACCCTAATGCAGCCTTCAAGAAGATAAAACGCCACTTAGGGATGCTCTCTCGGCGAGTACCAGCGCGCACGCCCGTGATTGTCGCACCGCCGATACCCCGATGGGCCGCGACCAACCAGGATGCAATGTCCTGGACCATCGAATTCAAACGCATAGTCACTAACGATCGGCAGCAGTACGACGCATTCCACAACGTCTACTTCCCGAACTGGCCAATCGCTCTCAACGCCGCGGGCACCTGGGAACGAGACGAACCGCACATAAAATGGCAGGAGCGCCCACAATTCGAGGAGCCGATGGTCTCCAAATACTGCCTGCACAATCTGCGAGAGTGGTTTAGCCAATTAGTGCGCGATGCCGAACTCGGCCGTTTAATGCGGTAAGCGAGCGAAATTTGGAACGCATGGACCGTTGAGGAATTAAGTAACTGCGTGCGAACCTAATTAAAGGGGAGGAATAAATAATAAAGACGTGGAGAATAAATAGGAAGAGAAATAACGAGTCGTATCTCGCATAACTGAGGCATAACCGGTAGCGAATAACCAGTAGGACTGCTCAGAGAAAGCAAATTAGGATAAGAAACACAAGCTACCAAACTTGGTATCGTAAACGGAACAAACCGTTTTTGAATGACTTAATGATAGGAAAATTAGTTACTTAATTTGGAGCGAATAAGGTATAACTCCAATACAAACCAAAGCAATCCAACAAGGTGTCACGAGTGGTATAGGCGGCCCCTAAACAATCTGACCGTAATAACATTTACCACCAAAATTTGAACCAGCAGAGCAAAACCCAATTACGCATTGTCCAACGAGAATCTTAAAATTTCAAATAATGGGAACTTCTGGGATTTGGCACCCCGGCGGCCGCACCTTTTCTTGGGGGTTCCTTGAATCTAGGGCATGGAACCAACCCTGTCCAGAACTCTGGAGGTACGTGCTGAAAGTGTAATAATTTGCAACTGTATATATATAACATGTGGTGTCATATATTATTATCTTACGTGCGGCACGGCACCACATATTCGGTCTCATGAGTAATAATGAATGGTATTTTTACAGAAAATCAATTTTCAAAGACACAAAAAT
This sequence comes from Trileptium ribeirensis, assembly GCA_030248225.1. Taxonomy (NCBI): domain Eukaryota; kingdom Metazoa; phylum Nematoda; class Enoplea; order Enoplida; family Thoracostomopsidae; genus Trileptium; species Trileptium ribeirensis. The sequence continues at coordinate 31,757 of JASANE010016056.1, read as the reverse complement.
TTTTCAAAAAACAGGCACAAAATATTATGACGATTGTGATAACCAAACAAATTGATCGTCCTTCTACCCTCGGTTTTAGCAAATTTTAACAAATTTTGGGAAATTTTTGGAAAATTTTTCGAAATTTAGCGTAATTTTAAGCTCTAACGGGCTAAATTTTCAGATTTCATACAAATTTTACTTCATTGATATCAAGGGCTGTGCATCACATGGAACTAATCACCCAAAATTTTTTTCATATCTTGGCAAATTTAACTTACTACCGTAAGTAAGGAGTCTATAAAATCTAAAAATTTTTTAAGAGATGTAACAGCCCGAGTTTTACGCGGGATCTTAAATCATTCAAAATCAGGCCATAAGGGGCCTCCAAATTCAATGGACAAAAGGGCGATCGGATACCGGTGGAGCGTGGTCCAGACTATAACTTGTGCATTATTGTTTCGTTGTTATAAAATAAACTTCATGTTATCATTGTATTGCGTTGATACGGTCACGCTCCACCAGCCCGAGGTGCGCGGGGTGATTACGCACCAAAATTGAATCAAAATCTCACGGTTAGGGCATCCGATCGGTCCCAGGATTGCTATCGTTTATATAAAATTGCGTTCATTATTGTGTGGAGTACAGGCATTGGAATGTGGTGCGGATGCGTAGCCGAATCGGCCGGGGACAAGGGGAAAGATATCACGATTTTATCACCGTTCAGACGACATAACAAATTTTACTAACTAGGTGCCCCAGGGTCGGTTCCGGAGCGCATCCGAAAATGTTACGTATTCATAATTGTTGTACCATGATAAAACGTGTATTGTATAAGACGCCAAGCGTCAGGATGGGTCGGGGTGTTATACAAAACCCTCATGACAAAAATGCGTTTTTGGGCTTTCTGATGTTTTGGGACCTGGCAAGACCTATCCTGACATGTGGGGAAGTGAATAATTAGCTTGTGTACCTATATATATATATTATGGGATGCTGCGAACAGTTACTTCGTATTTTAGGAAACGTTAGGACCATGCGACAAGACCACTAACTTCAACTTCTAAGGGGTGTTTTATCATTTTGGAAATTTTGGGATATTTTTGTAGTTTAGGCAAAAAGGGGTTATAACATCGTGATAAGGGATCTTTAAGGTTTCAAAATTGTTCCTTCAGGTCAACATACTTCCAAACCGTAAGTACTTATGGACCCCCGATCCCGCGTTTAAACCCTCAAACTTTAGGGCCCTAAATCACTATGTCTCGAACAAAAACTTCCTGATTTTTCGAGCCCTATACCTTAATTGGGTCCTATACTAACTATATTATTGAAAACCGGGGCCACCCGCCTCAACGGATCTCCACAGGATTCCCCTAACTCACTTGGGACCCAAAATTTTCCTATCGTGCACGCATTTCTCTGCTCTTAACGGGCCTCCTAGGGGACCTACACTAAATTAAAGTTTCCTATCAGTAGGCGACCAGCCAGGGCATGGATATGATCCCGCCGCCGGCCGCCTACTCCGCTCCGTTCCTGAAAAACAAACAAAAATAACAAAAAATCCTTATCCATCTAAAGCGCCTGCAGCGCTGATATAAATTAACAAAAATGAAACCCCGCGCCGACCAGCGCGAAGTTCTGTCTTGTTTACGGGCTTTATTGGCACCCTTCGGCCACTGCCCAGCTAATGTCCACATTAAATTATGTTGTGTTGCCGCGATGCCGTTTTCTTATGTGTTGCTTGCAGCCAAAGAGCGGTTGTTTGGTGTTATTTCGAAAAGTTTGTATACGACAACTTCGGGGTTTATCGGAGTATTTGTGTGCGTATCTACGTCTACAGTTTTGTATATATACACTTATACATATTGTGGTTTATGCTTGTTTAAGGGTGCTAATGTCAAGTTTAAATTTGAAAATTCTTTTGGGGCTCTCGGGGCAGTAGATAAAAAGGGGGTTGGAGTATGGTATAAAACAAGACTACCCGAAATAGCATCGGGACCAGTCGAGATTTTAGTTTTAAAGTTTGACGGTTGTCGCCATTTAAAATTTTATTTACTAGGTTTTCTGTTTTCGTTCGTTTTGATGTACGAGGGGTGGTTTCTCGCCGTGCCCCCACGGGTGGAGAGCTGCCCCTGGCGATTAGGTTCTTTCCGCTTATACAGAGGGCCGCCCTTTGCGGATGTTGGGATGTCGGAAGGATGCTCCGCCCGCCCGTAAAGGTCGTGCCCCGTTGAAATTCGCGAGACCACGCTGAAATGTTCAAAATTCATGCTCGCATACGTCTCGACTGGTTCCCCGCTCCTCGGACGTTTTCTCTCTTTCACAGGTCCGAGGAGTGATTAAAATTCTTATGTTACTGAGGTTGAAAGAAAGTTTTATGCGAATAGACCTAGTTAAGAGCCGTTTCGGAAAGTTCAGCCAAAATTTATAGGTGAAGGACGTAGCCGTCTGCATCTCCGGGTGCCACGAGTTGTCCCCGTTTGTCTGAAATCAAACAGTAGCAGCGAATCCTCATTCGTTCGCTGGTTCTTCTGTCTCCTATTAGCGTGTGATGCAGACGACTGCGGACCTGAACGTGACAAATTTTGAGAAGGCTCATTAGTTGAGCATAGAGCAAAACGGGGACTGGAGCTGGCAGTGAGCTAAATTGCATTACACTTTGGTGGGATGTGGTTTCTCTAACGGTGCAACTACGGGGAGAATCTACGTTGGCACCGACTCCCGGAGCCCTCTGGGAGTGAGTTGAAATTAGCCGAGCCCTTCGCCGGCCGCTCCAGTCGCCGTCGAAATTCTGTAAAGTTTTTGAACCAAATTAACATGACATCGCCATCGGAAAATTATCGTCACACTCATCGGTTTCGGATATATCTCGTCAGGCTAGTCCAGCCAAAATCTCTAGGATACCGCTGTTCGATAAGGCTAAATCAAAAGTCTCTAGAGTACCGCGTTGGAAAGGGTTACAAATTGCATCTCAGGGTATCTTGCAGGGTACCCAACTTAATACCATGAATGTTATAAATAGCTTGCCATGCACCCCGATTGGGTGACATTTGAAGTGTATGAATTAAAAATTCGGGTTCGAGAGTAAAGCAATTGAACCGTGTGTCTCTTTTTGAAGCAGTTAGGAGTTTGGTTTAAATTCCTGTCCCCAGTAGAGACTCAGAAATTATTTTCAACAGAAATTCCTCAGGACCTTTGAACCAAAGTCAGCTTTGTATCACTGCGAGCAAGCCACCCACCACCGCGCCCCGTCAAGCCAATTCGCTAACGCAAGCTCGCCCGCTTCTCCGTTTTTAGGTCGAGCAAGCACCCCTTTGCACCCCGCCTTCTATCCATGTTTCGCTCTAACCGCCTGGAACGCTCCCGCTGCGAATGCTCCCATCGTAATTGCCGCTTTGCGCAACCCACATCAAAATAGGTAACACTAGCAATCATAGGTGAGACACTTCAAGGGACTGGGGCCCTCGCCTCAGTGCTCTGGCGTTGTCCTAGGTAATCGAAGTTTAGAGAGCATACACCGACTAAAGCCATTAGAATGTGCGCGTGTTTGTAGTTTAGGCTTCAGGTCCAGTTGTGCAACGCCCTAAGATTAGGAACGTGACAAGGTGCATAGAGACACACCCACGGGGAATCACGCTAGGACCAGAGAACCCCACTTAGGGGATTAAGTGGATAATGAGGGAAAGGCGAGTCAGCCTTATTACCTGTGAGCAGGCTTAAGGGTTGACTCTCCCTCGGGGGACCTTCATACCGCTAGATACGTGGGCCAATATAGGGGCCAGGCCGAACACCCTGGTTAACCCGCCGGCAGCCTGCTAAGCTAAGCGGTTTCCTCAGGTCATCGCATGGATCACCGGGGAGTCGTGGAAGCCGGGGTTGTCCGGGCACCACACGCTAAGGAAAATAGTGGTGCAACTGGGATCCCTTAGCGCCAGAGCTGGTCCTAGTACATAAATTTAGTGGGGGCCACGCCGTGAGGCGTCCATAAATTTTGGGGACAACCGAGCCTAAAATTAATAGCTATTGGACCTGTAATAAGTGTCGACGGGTGGCCGTGACAGTTATCATGGTTTGTGAGTTTAGAATCAGCATGTTCTCCAGATATTTTGAGTTTTGTGTCCTCACACTGCGCGGTGAGGTAACCTATTATTGATTGCATGTCTGACCAAGTGTACAGTGAGGCGTGCATCCGGGAATTCAACGCCGTTGTTTTACTGGTCTCTGTAATGGAGTTAGAACCCACCCGCCACATGGCGGGACGCAATTTTGGAATCTAAGGTTGCAAAGTGTCGAGTTTTTGGCGGAACTGAGAGCGTTGAGTTTCCGGAGTGTGTACGTCTCCGGCAAAGCAGTGGAGCGCATAAGAGAAGTGGACTCGCGGTGGAAACAAAGTACCTGAAGTACATTGGTTTGTGCAGCCCCGCATGTTGCTTCGGTGACGTTAACTATCAATGTTGATCTTGGGATTGCTGTTCTAGATCTGTCGTTATTTGCGCAATATTACCCGAACTGACGATTGGCTACTTACTACATATCAGTTAGTATCGCCTGTTCTACGTCACTTTCCAACTATTGTAGAACATATTTGACTCGTGAAGGACAGCGATTTACGTTATCAGTGACAAAAGAATCGATCCTGTATACAGAGTTCAAGCGGCGTCCTTGGTAACTGCTCGTTCAATCACATTCGACGGACTGACAGATACAGCACGGTCTATTATCGAGCCTAGTCTGCGTTACGTGCGGCATAATTACGTATAATCATTCTAGCCAAGTTGGTACTGCCTTAACGTCGTTGGCACCGCGGTGGGCTTGTCGAACGTCCGACGATCGTAGTCGAGAGTGTCCGGCAACTAATCGTTAGGCTATCGGTGACTGTAAATTAGCAGCGTGGATCGAGGCCGTTGGAACGTGGCGACCAATCAGTGCGAGAATTGAGTATCTAAGGGTATTTGAGACTGTTAAGCACTGTAACCTCGATTGAACTAGCTGAGTGACTTTAAGCGAAGCGAAAAGTTCACACCAACAGTCACACACTTAAGGAATAGGCGCACAGGTACAGTGAAGTTTACTTGACAGTAGAATTTCCGCTATAAAGCAAACACTTATATCTAATTATACATTTAACATCCGTATTCAGGTCAGGTTTGAACCACGGACGCCGAACAGCTCAATACAAATAAGGATTATTAATAGTTCGGAATTCAAAAATGTCATTACCAGCGAGCGCAAATAGAACGCCGATTAGCGGCACAGCAACAAGTAACGTAGGAGGTGGCACGGCCACCACGGCTGGTAGTACAAATGGACCCAGCCCTACAGTATCAGGAGACCCATTAGTAGCAATCCTACAACAGCTTATGGAACGGACAACCACAACGGCGCCAATCATACAGGTAGGCGACATCCCACAATTTTCAGGAGCTGACGGACAGGACTTTGAGGCATGGCTAGCCACGTACGACAACTTGACGGACGCGAATGGATGGACACTTGAACAGAAACTCATTTGTTTCCCGACTGTGCTAAAAGGAGAAGCGCTCAAAATATACGAAAGCTTCCCGGACAGCCAGAAACAAACGTACGAATCCCTTTGTTACAACATGAGTTTCATGTATTCCTCCTCGCAGCGCGACGAAGACGCATTAATCACGCTACGCATGCGCATACAGGGAGAACGAGAATCGGTCGCTATGTACGGACTGGACCTCCAAAACCTAATGGACAAAGCATTCCCGGAGGTCGAAGGTCAACAACGTGACGCCCTACTGCAGAAATTCCTGCGACAAGGACTGAGGAAGGAGCTGAAATCTGGCGTTACAGGGAAAACCTATCCATCTTTCAAATACATGATGGATAAGCTCAAGTACAAGGAGGACGCCAGTATAGCGTCCCAAAAGGATATTATCGGAGTACCGGTTCGTAAAAGCAACCGGTCTAAAACAGTTAATTACATGACACAGGGAGGTGAAAATAACCACCTAGTAGACCACATACGTGAGGCATTCGATGAGAACAAGCGCACTACAGCCGGCAGCGATGTTACTATCGCTCGGCTCATCGATCTACTAGACAAGCGTACCGAGCAACACCACTTAAATGCGATGATGCAAAATAACGGAGCACCGCAGATAGGCGCAAATGCGATACCACCAGCAACGCCGGTAGGAAACCAATGCTTTCGATGAGGCTATCTAGGGCATTTCGCTAGGGAATGCCCGTATTTCCGAATGGACACATATGATCCATTGCAAAACGAGTATACACGCTTAACCACACGAGCAGCGCCTAACTACACGTACGGTGCACCGCCACCACCCGCTATCGAATATGCTAGGCCGCCACCGCAGTACAATAATCGTCCTCGCTACCGAGTAGTTGAACCTAGAGGCGGAACACGCTACTCGCGACGTGACGATTGGAATAATACGGCTAATCAGCGGGGATACACTGGTTATGGGCAGCAGGGATACTATCGCCCAGAGCCCACAAACTACAACACGTATGGAAATGGTGGTCAGACCGAATATTATAACCGACCACGCGGACGTAGCGCAAAAGGGTATAACCATCGAAACAACGGGTTTAATCCAACATTCGATCGACGCTATGCTACACCACCCCAACCGTTGTCGGCCGAAGCCGCGCCGTTTCGACCGTGCACGCCCAGTAATGGTTGGAATAACGCCAATCAGTTAGGAGCAGTGCCTCGAAATAGACCCGTGCAGGCACCAATGAATAACCCCGAACGGGTTGACCGTCGTAATGCAGGCGTAATGTCAGTGACCAAAGCAGTAGATCCTGAGCTAGCACACCGCTTAGATGTCATGCGACATGAAATGTCCGCGCTAGAGGAACGCGCAGGAGCTGGCTTAGGCACCCGTTCAGCACAAGTTAACTTGATGGTCACTGAAGATGAAGCGATGCAAGAACAGAACAGTCCAAATTTCGAAATTGAGCAAGAATACCCGGATGAAGTTGAGGCAGAACCAGATGCATTTCAAGTAAATTCATTGCAGACAAGCAGGGACATACCACGAGAAAAGTCACAAGCGATCAGGTCGCGGGGTGGCATTGAACCAAGTCAAACATATGAAGAGGAAACTCTTGCATACGGGGAGTACAACTACAGTAAAGTACAAAGCAACACTGAACCCACACGGCGCTCGGCTTTGTTGTTTCCAACCCCTGGCGCGCAGGGTGTGACCCGAGATCTTGTGAATAATGGTTGGCCAACCAACTTATATGTATATCCCGATAGGAAGTCAGCGCAAGGAGATGAAGAGTACCGAGATGCCGAGCAGAGGAGTGAGAGGGGAGGAGGAACCGAGAACCTAATGGAACCAAAGGAACCTAATGATCCTGATGTGCCGAGTGAGAAATATGGGAGGTGGCCGTTCGGACTTCGGGGGCCGATTAATAGGGCATCCGTGTCAAGCAATGACCCAAACACTGGCACGTGTAACCCATCTCAGGCGGCTGGACTTCGGATGGAACCTAAGAACCTAGCGGATGGACAACCTAATGTACCTAATGGAATGGAACCTAGAGAGACGCCGTTCGGACTTCTGGGGCCGATTAATAGGGGTCGCGTGTTTGGCAATGGCTCTAGCGCCGGCACGGCACAACCTGGTGAACCCGCGAATTTCTATAGTCTTATTCAAAATTTTGTATGTGAAGCGGAACCAGAAGAACCTGCGGAGGAACTTATGAACCTAATGGAACCTAACGGACTAAAGGATACCGAGATCCTAATGGAACCTAGCGGAAGGAATGGATTACCGAGGAACCGAGAACCTAAAGGACTAAATGAACCAAGGAACTTAGCGGATGCATCCAACTTAACTAAACTGACTTCCACCAATTTAGGGCGGCCGTGTGAGGCCCCTGTAGCGTTTCAACCGACCGGGGAAGACCGTAAAGGACACTGGTCAGGTGCGATGGAGACCTTCGGAACACGGGTCAGTCCGATTGTCCTAGCTCCGTTCAAAATTCGAAAGCGTATGTGTACCCTAGTATCTTTGGAGGCCGGGGAAGACCGTAGAGGACACTGGCCAGGAGAAGGGAGGCGTCGGGCAGTGAGCCGCCGCGATGGCCCGAGCTCCGTTCAAAGTTATAATTCATGTGTAGGACCAAACTCGAATAGGGTTCGGTCCCTAAATGTAGGAGCCGTAGGGCCCGATCGGGTCGGGAGCTGCGGCTATCGTTTGTCGTTGCATAGTAGCTCAAACCGGCAGGTGAATATGTGTGTGCTCGAGTCTGAGTCGGCTAGAACCGACACCACGGGAATGTGTGTAGAACCGGGGGTAGAAACTGTGCAACATGTGAGAGAAAAGGGTTTAGGGCTACACGGAGACAACGCCGAGCCGGGTGCCGAAAACATTACAAGCCTGGAAAACCACGATAATCGAGCTAGAATCAGTGAAACTATTGAACCTAATATGACCATATGGCGGAACTCAAGGATAATGAGGGAGAACCTAGTAACCTAAAGAAGAACGATGCCGATAAGGAAGAACCAGTATTAACCAGCAAAAGCTCGAAGATTGTGGTAATAACACCTATGGTAACTAACATGGCACAGAGAACAAACTTAACGGAAAACCAACGACTAGAGAGCGAAACAAAAATCGTAGCATGTCAACTGAGTACAGAAGAAGCCCACGAAATAGGGCTCAACTCGACCGGATCGCCGGTTGACCTGACAAAAGTAATTGAACACGCATTGAAAACGCCTGAATCGTTGGGGAATGTACAAACTTTCGGCCGAGTTAGTATGTGTTGTATTTGACAAAAGCCATGTGAGCAAATAAGTTTATTCAAAACGAACAAACAACGAAGAGAGAGACGAAGGTCAAAATCTTATGTATATATACTATAAATATTACATCAGATAGACCCACGTATCTGATGTAACCCAAAACGTCCTGTTTGTTTACTATTGCATCATGTTTACATCACGTGTCGTTTTCAAATGCACGTGTTTCTGTCGCGTGTTGACGCCTCCCGACCAGCTTTGGATCATCAAAGCGCGGAATAACTCCATCGATCAGGGGCCTTCCGAGAGCGAGTAGAACGCCGCGGATTGTCGGGCCCGTACTGCGATTGCTGAAGAGGAACCAGCACTTTGCCTTCATTGTCGTCGGCACGAGAAGGCTCGTCCCCCGGTTCGTTATCCTCTTGGGATGCCCACCGGGGTTGCAATTGGTGAAAATTACGACGCCAGACCGGACCGCATGGCAAAACTTTGACATTGACTGAGCGAGACGCAAACACCTTTGTAACGATGGCAGGTATCCATCGGGGTTGACGATCGCGCCTCGGACCACAGTAAAGAGCGAAACAAGGAGATCCCACATTGTAGTTTCGAGAGATTCGTGTCACTGGGGAAGACTGTGATTTGGCAGCATCTTTGACTTGTCGACCCTGAGCGATATGTAGAGGAGACGGCAAAAGTGTGTCGATCTTGCTGCGTATTTGACGTCCGTTGAGCATTTCACTTGGAGAATAACCCATCTCGAGCGGAGTGCGACGATATTGAATTAAGAAGTCATGCAGAGCTTGTTGCACTGGCAGGCTAGATTTTCGGATAGCTTGTTTGAAAGTCTGAACCATCCGCTCGGCCGCTCCATTTGTGGCAGGGTGATAGAGAGCGCCGGTAAGATGTACGATGCCTCGTTCGCGACACCAAGATTGAAATTCTTCAGAGCGAAATGCCGCGGCGTTGTCGGTTACGATGGTATGTGGGTAACCGAAGTGGGCGAAATCTTGATCCAAGAGTGTCATCGTAGTCTTGGTTGATACTGAGGTAGTTGGGTGTATACAAGGATATTTTGTATATGCGTCGACAAGGATTAGCCAGTTTGTACCCATAAAGTTGATTGCGTGATCAACGTGCAAGTGTCTCTGGTTGGGTGGGGGGGACGGGGGTGGGCTCATCGCTTTTGGCTTTGGGTGCCGGCGGACGTGACGGTGAATTCTGATGAGCAGAACATCCATCGCATAAGCGACAAACATGGGCGATGTCGTCATCGAGTCTTGGCCAGTAAACAGCCGTTCGGGCTAGTTGTTTCATGCGCTGCATACCAAAATGGCCAGTATGTAGCAAATTGAGCACGGCCCGTCTTAGCACGACCGGAACGACGACTCAGGATCCACAAAGCAGACAACCGTGGACCACAGAGAGCGAATCGGCTATTTTACGATAGTTCAAAAGTGATTCGGGATGCTCAGCTGAAGCCGTGGATCGGTTTGGTGGCCAACCTTATCGGACATAACGCATAAGAACAGAAATCACAGGATCTTTCTGAGATTCCTTTGCCATCGAACTGGGATCAGCAGGACGAAGCTGTTGACTAATGGTTCGAATTTGGCAGACAGTATCAACATCGGCGTCACCTTCCTCCCCATCAAATTTACGATCTGGTCCAATTGGGAGGCGACTTAATGCGTCGACATTTCCATGATCGCTCGTCTTTCGATACTCTATCGTATAGTCGTACTGATTGAGGAGTAGGGACCATCGGGCTAAACGATTTGCCGCCAAAGCTGGTGTCGCTTTGGAAGGGTTGAACATTGAAATGAGGGGTTTATGATCCGTAACCAAAAGGAAACGACGACCGTACAGAAATTGATGGAACTTGCGAAGACCAAATATGATCGCTAGGGCTTCGCGTTGAATTTGACTGTAACGGCGCTGAGTTTCAGTTAGGGTTTTTGATGCGTAGGCGATAGGACGCTCGCTGCCATCTGGGTAGCGGTGGAACAAGACGGTGCCCACGCCAACTTGAAATGCATCACAGGTTATACCGATTGGTAGCGACGGATCGTAATGGACTAGGACGGCATCGGTGCATAGCATATCCTTCAGCTGCTGAAACGCTGCTTGCTCTTCAGCACCCCAATGCCATTGGACGTCTTTTCTCGTAAGTCTGTGGAGCGGTGCGAGTATCGTCGATAAATTGGGCAGGAATTTGCCATAAAACTGGGTTGAGCCAAGGAATGATCGCAGACTGGCAACATCGTGTGGGGGCGGCATCTGACGGACGGCTTCCACCTTAACGCCTTTAGCGATGCCCTCTCGGGATAAGCAGTGTCCCAAATACTCGACTTTAGGTTGAGCGAATGAACATTTTTGTTGTCGACACCTCAACCCTTTGTCGCTGAGACGTTGAAACAGGGCTCGTAGATTGCGAAGATGAGAAGCGGCGTCAACTCCACTCACGAGGATGTCGTCGAGGTAGACAGCAACGCCTTTAAGATCGCTGGTTAGGCGCTCCATGATCTCTTGGAAGTATCCGGGCGCAGATTTAATGCCGAAAGGGAGCCGCAATTGCAGCAGAACACCGCGATGAGTACTAAGAGCAAGACGTTTCTGGCTTTCCGGAGCCAGGGGAATTTGGTTGTACGCATCAGCCAGATCGATCTTCGTAAAACCATACCCGCCACCCAACTTCCGCATTAGATCATCTGGGAGTGGAATCGGTTGTCGGTGGGGCTCGAGTTGTGGGTTGACAGTTGCGGAATAATCGCCACAAACTCGGATGCTGGGTCTTGTTTGACCAGGCAATAGCGGTTTTCGAATTGGGACGACTGGAGTTCCATAGTCGTTGAACTGTGTTGGTTTCCACACACCGCGTTTGATACCATTGTCGTAGGCTTGTGCCAAATCAGTTTGAATCGCGAACGGCACGGGACGAGCTTTGCAAAACACAGGGCGTGAGTTGTCTTTGAATTGCACCTCGAGTTCGAAATCCTTCAAGCAACCAAGTTGTGGCTCGAAGATGTCCGGAAACTCCCTGCAAAGTTGACTGCACGCTTTTTGTAGATATAGACCGGGTTGGGCGTCGAATTGAACAACGTGGACCGGACAAGCGAATCCGTCTGCGTGGACGAGGGCATTCAGATCAATGTCCAAATCGACGATGGCTTTACGACCCAACAGATTTAGATCTGCGATTTGAGCGACGTTGAATTCGATCGAGCGCACAGGGCCGGTCGCAAGGGTTGTATTGACAGCGAACCAACCAGCAACTGGGATCACGGTACCTGTAGCACTTTCGTATCGACTGTCGACATGCTTGAGCGGTGGCTGCCCCAACGAAGTCCAAACATCCTCGGAACGGAAATTGTCGCACGAACCCGTATCGACTTCGAACATCACCGATTTGCCATCGAGATTTACACGTTGTTGGAACTTGGGCACGGCGGCAACTTTGAGGACGTGATCGGCACCACGGTTGTTGATGGTGTTGATCGATCGGGCATTGCGTGATTTCGATAGGCATACTGCTTGCAGATGTCCTTTCTTGTGGCATTAATTGCACTCGGCGTCTTTGAATCGACAGTCCTTGCCGGTGTGATCGGTTTTCCCGCATCGGCCGCACGTACCTTTTGGGAACTGGAACGATTTGTTTGGGGTACCATTTGACGCACGGAATGGTTTCGGCTTTGTGCGTGGGGCTCGTTTGGAGTGGCTCGAAACGACCGCATTGACCGGTTTCGAAGGCCCGCCGAAGACGGTTTCTTTGGCGACTTTTGCGGCGTCCTCGGTTTCGATTGCGACTGTGATTGCTCGGGAAAACGTCAGCTCGTCGTCCTTAATCTTGAATAGTGCCTTGAGAACTGCTTCGTTGTTAATCGAACATATGAAACGCGTCCTAAGGGCTTCGTCGAGGGGATCCGTGATGGCTGGAAAGTCGCACGTCACGGCATCGGAACGAATTCTAGCTGCTAGCTCTTGAACGGTCTCGCCAGGCTTGCGAGACATAGACGACCAGAACTTGAATCGTTCCCGCACAGTGAACCGCTTTGGATCGAACTGCGTTTTCATATACCCCTCGATGTCGTTGACACTGAGTTCGTTGACATCCTTCGGGGGCGATTCTTGCGACGCCAAATTGGTGAGTAATTTGTACGTTGCTGGGGTTTGATTCGTCAGAAAAACTTGCGCTTGTTTTCCTTCAGGAACTGAATTGGCACCGATGAACGTTATGAAACGGGCCCAGTAGTCGTGCCATAGTTCAGCGGTTGAATCGAACGCATTGAAAGCTGGAATTGTGCCACTGACCTTCGTTGGATGTTCGGATTTGACCAGCGCCGCCAGCAGGGTCTCGTTTTGCATTTGGAGGGCTTTCATCTGCTCTTGATGCTGCGATTGTAACAACTTGATCAGTTCCGCGGTTGTCGCCATCGCTGTCGTTGAGAATTGAACGGCTGGGCTTGATGATCGTCACCGGTTCAAACCCTTTGAATCGAATCAACACGGGAACGATGGCTAGATGGTAAATCGAAAACAAACCCTTGAACACACGGATGCGACACGACTTTGTTTGTACCTTGACCCGATTCGTTGAACGCGATCGGCTCGACAACCCACTTGAACAACCTCGGTCGACTACGTTGAGCACGGCACAATTGAACTTGAAAAATCGGTAGTGACTGAAGGATGATCGTTTGAATCGAACTGACAATCGACGGACGCCAGCAATAAAACTTCTTGACTCTCAAGAATCGAACGGTTGAACAGTTCATCTGCAAGACCAACCTTGAACGAAAATCGTAACCCTCGAAGTAAAGTACAGGACACAAACGAAACCAGCGGTGAACAGTAAAAACCCGTTGACTACTCCGTGTTGATTGAAACAAACGTTGTTTATAGAAAAACAGATGAGCCGAGCGTAAAAGAAACAGAGAAAACACCTGATCGCCAAAATCTGTTGTATTTGACAAAAGCCATGTGAGCAAATAAGTTTATTCAAAACGAACAAACAACGAAGAGTGAGAAGAAGGTCAAAATCTTATGTATATATACTATAAATATTACATCAGATAGACCCACGTATCTGATGTAACCCAAAACGTCCTGTTTGTTTACTATTGCATCATGTTTACATCACGTGTCGTTTTCAAATGCACGTGTTTCTGTCGTGTGTTGACAGCCTCGATACCTGAACATTCGTCAAGCAAATCTTGTGCCATCTCTTTATGCTCTCCGAGAGAAGCCTTAGCATACTGATATGCTTGTTCTACGCTTCCAAACGACCTGTCGAGAAGAGTGAAACGACTTGGATAAAGATGTGAGAAAGGATGATGTTGACCAAGGTATCGTATTTGTGCCTAAAGACCAAAGACGAAGTAGTATGCTTACAGCAACACAGAGGTATGCAATACAAACTGCTTGCGCCTACGACGAGAGCCTCGACAGCAAGAGCATGTACTACAAACCCCCAAATTGCACACTTTTCGTAAAAAAACAACGTCAATGTTTCATTAAAAAGAAAGACCTTTTTCAATGTGAACAACATCAGCAGCTCTTAAAGGAAACTTTGGGGCAGCTGTTTTGACTCGAACAATAAGCGGCTGCTAGTTTGATTGCTTTTTGCAATCCTCTATGTTTTGACATCCTTAGTTCAAAAACAGAAATGTCCGTTGGTTCAACAAACGCATATCGATTGGTGGAGAAAAATTGAATCGCTACACTATCGCTCGTGGGTCTTTTTTTAAACTTCAATGGAGTATTACTGGCTCTCACAATATGAGCTGGCCACACCGGGTAACCCAGAAACTTTGCATAAACTACATCATCTTCCCGATACTGTTCTTCTGGAACAGTAGTCGGTCGGTCTGCTTCAGCGGTCCGATCTTGCGATGTAGTACCTTGGGCGTCATCCGCTAAAACAAACGCTGGTTTCATCCGGTCAATCGAAACCGTTTCCTGAATATTATTACGCTGTATAGTCATCGTCTTGTCGCCTCGCGAAATAACCTTATACGGGCCTAAATAACGGTCCGACAATGACGTTTTCGGTTGTACATCCTTCAACCAAACAAACGTCGCCGTTTTCAAACTTCCCGGAACGTAATACGCACTGTGAAATCGCCTACATGGCTTTGGAATTTCCCGAATAGCGCTAAAAAACTTGTGAACAAAATGACTGTTGGGTTCATTCACTAATACCTGCCTAGGAACGAAATAATCCGATGGCAACGATAAACTGGTTCCGTAGACAAGCTGTGCCGGACTAAACCCTTCGCGACCAACGGCGGAACGAAGACCTAGCATAACCAAAGGTAATGCTTCATACCAGTTATTGTTTGCAGAACATTTGGCCCGCAATGCATTTTTTTAACGTGCGATGAAAACGCTCAATAGCTCCATTGCATTGCGGATGGTAAGATGTTGTTCTTTTTCGATGAATAGCCAAATATTCCATCAAGACACCCCATAACGTGGATTCAAATTGTTTGCCTCTGTCCGAAATCAGGGTCGATGGAACCCCAAATCGGCAAACCCAGTTGTGCAAAAACGCAGTTGCTACCGTATCTGTAGAGATATCCTTCACGGGAACCACTTCCGTCCATCTAGTGAACCGATCAATCATTGTAACTAAATATTGGTATCCCCGTGATGGAGGTAAAGGACCCACTATATCTATGTGAATTGTATTAAACCTATTAGTCGTTGGAATTTCACCTAGTGGACTACGCGTATGTCGAACAACTTTCGCTTTCTGACACTGTTGGCAATACTGAACCCATTTCTTTACTTGCCTGCTCATTCCACGCCAGACATACTGCTGCTTTATCATATTCAACGTGGGTTGTAAACCCGAATGTGCCAAACCGTGTATTTGCTTAAAAACACGAAATCTGAGTTTTTCTGGCAAAACAGGGCGAAAATAGCGATCACAAATAACTTTTTCACCCTCTAACTCAACTTCCACCAATGGCGACTTTTCCAACGCATTAGTTTCGCTTTCTAACGCTTGCTCTCTAACTACCTCAGATAGTGTTACTGAAGCACACTGGCTAACATCGCGTGACAATGTATCGGCTACTACATTGTCAGCTCCTGAAATATGCTCGATACCGCAATTATACTCGGAAATATACGAGAGCCAGCGTTATTGTTGTGGCGTGGCATTTTTCATGTTCATCGCATTGACTAGCGGTTTATGGTCTGTGATAATCACAAAGTTACAACCCATCAGCCAATTGAAATGTTTCAAACTCAAATAAATGGCTAACAATTCGCGATCAAATGCAGATTTCTTTGTTTCAAGCTCCGTTAACTTATGTGAAAAGAACGCGAGTGGTTCTTTCACCCCCGCTATGTCGACTTGGTGTAAAACAGCCCCTACAGCTGTTTTAGATGCATCCGTTGTTAGCTCAAAAGTAGCATCTCTCCGCGGATATGCCAGCTTAACACAATTCCGCAGCGCGTTTTTCAGATCACCGAATGCTATGCGTGCGTTGCTGTCAAACACAATTGGAGCTGTATTGCTCTTTACATTACGAATTAAATCAGTCAAGGGTGCTGCTACGCGCGAAAAACCCGGTATAAAGCAATGATAATAACCCGACATTCCAAGAAAACGTCGTAGTTCACGAACATTTGTCGGTTCCTTTATTCCACCAATAGCTTAAACCCTATCATGGGGCGGCTCAAAACCTTCTGCACTAACCTGCATGCCAAGAAACTGTACCGACGTTTGGAAAAACTTGCATTTCCTTGGTTTCAAACGCAATGAAAACTGCTGGATTCGATCAAAAACAGCTTCAAGATGCAACAAAAGCTCCGCTTCGCTTTCACTGGCAATCAAAATATCATCTAAATATGCCTTCGCGAACGGAAGATCCCGCAGGGCTGTATCAATTAGCCGTTGGAACGTCTGTGCTGCATTTCTAAGACCAAATGGCATACGTTTGTAAATGAAGAGACCAAATGGTGTTACTATAGCTGTTTTTTGCTGATCCTCTTCCGCCATTGGAATCTGATGATACGCGGACAACAAGTCAAGTTTTGAAAATACTTTGCACCCATTCAAAGCATTTGTTATGTCCATTATGTTCGGCATCGGATACCGATCAGGTATCGTTTGCTTATTCAGTTGCCTGTAATCACCACACGGCCGCCACGGTTCTAAAGGGTCTGCTTTCGTCGCCATGTGTAATGGCGAGGCATACGACGACTCACCCCTGTAAACAATTCCGTCTTTTTCCAGCTTGGTGAAATACTCTCGGGCGCATTTCAGTTTCTCTCCAAACAATCTACGTGGCTTTGCAAACGTTGGAGGGCCTCTTGTCACAATCGAGTGAGTTATCGAATGTAATAGTTTAACTTCGACACTCAAGCCGCTAAAAATGTCCGAAAAACGCTGCAACAACGAGGTCAACTCAGCACTGGCTCTAGAGCTTAGCTTTACAGAGTTTACATCAGCTCGATCAGGCATATTAATCAATCGATTCTGTCTACAATCGATCAAAAAATTATGTTTCACAAGAAAATCGCGCCCTAGTATCGGTTGTGTTACATTGGCAACAATAAATTTCCATGTAAATATCCGCTTATGATGCGCTAACCTGAAAGATAATTTACGCCAACCAGTTGTCCGAATATTTGATCCGTTGGCGGCGATCAATTTCGGAATTTTGCGTTCACCCAATTCCTCACTTGGTTTATATTTCAATGGCAAAATACTGACATCGCTGCCGCTATCGGCCAAAAAATAACCAAAATTGGGTGCGGCTATTATCACTGAGCTGATAACTTTTTTATCCACTCCAGCTTGTGCCGCACCTAAGCTGGAGTAGCACGGTTTCCCGACTCGGGAGAACCATCGGTTGTCGAACCTCTGTTACGATATCTCGATCGCGAAATTGCACGATCACCGCGTCGAACAAGACCATTCGGCTTATAACTGCATGGTTGTCTGCAGCTAGTTGCCCTAGAACCAAAGTTGAAATGATAATAACACCAAGGTCCATTCTCATCAAACGTACGGCGACTCAAACTACGATTTCGCGAACCACTCTTTCGACTCAATGATTATTGTCGCGACCGAAAAGTGCTTGCTCCTGCTTTTCTTTCAGTCACAGATTGTACCGCCAAGGCCAGGCGCGATATCTCTTCACGAAACTCTTTAATTTCACCATTCCCTGGCTCTCTACTAACTTCATTCACCACGGAGCTTTGAGTTTGCTCATACATTGTATCGGCAGCCTCAGCCAGTCGCTCCATAGTAGCGTTTTCAAACGATGCCAAATCACGTCGGGTTCACCAAATGTGCCGCTTTATTCAACAATCATACAACTGTTGCAACTAAAGTAAAAGCCTTTGGTCAATGAAGACAAAAGTCAACGATGCTTTATTACGGAGACAAGAAAAAGCAGACACAAAACAACTTCCGCACTGAGTCTCCAGCTAAACACCGTGAAAAGACCAATGCAATTTATATACTCAACAACTAACTCACTAATATTCAAATAGGATAGCTACAGCCTATCTTTTCCGCCTACGTCAACAGCCATGAACGATCCATATTATCGGTGTGCAATAAAGTGACACTTGTGCTTACAGTTACACACTTGTATTTACCGAATGTCTTACATTCAACTTATATATTGACTAAAAATAACGCCAGCTCTTCCTAGTCAATTTAGCTTGATGAAAGGGTTAGGATTAATTTCGCTGAGTTGAAAATAAACAAATATCAATAACATTTTAGAAGTCAAAGCATGCGACTACATCCTAGTCATAATATTTAATCCATATAAATAGTGATACTCCCTCGCACATCGTCACCAATCTTTTACAGTGATGCCAATACAGGCCAATGTACCCTTTAGGGGCGGAAGCTAAATGCATGCTACGCCGTTCTCGATATACTATGCCTTAGTGTTAGCCTAAGCTAGGCTCGCTATATGAGCCATGTATTAAGCCTAACAAAAGTCGTGGGGATGCCGTACCTCGAACCCCCGCTCTAAGCTGTTCTTTTTTCTAACATAACGTCCTGTCCATAAAGGTGTCATGGGCCGCAGTGCGTGTTCAAAGGTGCAGACAGAGCAGACCTAGGGAGTTAGGTTTCCACCAATTCGTGCCTCTTGGTCTTAGAATCTATTAGGTTATGTAAGTTACATGATAGCAGCTATTAGTTACTACCAGGCGCTTGCGAAATATTGTTCCTGAATGCGACTATGCACGTTTCAAAACGCCATTAGCAAGATAATAATACCCGCTGCTCTAGATTACCACTGCTGTAGAAAGTGAATGCGAGCTTGCTTAGAAAGAAAATTAGTTTCCATATCGGAAATGACATCCTTTCACGGCTTGTGTTACGGCATCTCTGGTTGCGGATGGCAGCGAAGCGGGACATCATCACCTGGTCGAACTATAACTCTGAAATTATTCAATACTTAAATATTTTATTAAGTACCCTTGAGATTTAGTGTGCCCATTTCGCGATAATATACGGTTTTGTATGGGCCCACCAGCTTTATAAAAACAAGGATAACCCCTAATAGCTTTTGTAGCAAATATATAGTCCTCTACATGTGCGTTTCACTAATTTTTAGCTAAGACCAAGCTAAAGATGCGATGCCGACGATGCAAACCCATTCCCAATGGTTTCTAATTTATATCTTGTGGTGGCTAATACAGGGGCGCAGCATCGATGTCGAAAGTGGGGTGTAACTCTGGTCATATACATCTAAGGTACACTAAGGCAATATTTTTAGCTGAGTCCTGAACTGCAAGGTTAAGTCTGTGGTTAACACAGTGCACGAACAAAGCCTAGGAATTCTTTTCCAGAATCCGTCACCTAACGCTTTTAAAGCTAGAAACCATGTTGGATGCGCCACCATAACATTGGCCTCAGAGATTCAAAACTGACAATCCCATTTGAAGCAGGGAGCCAACAATCACGTTCGTTAGTGCCCTCCCGTTGTTGATGTAACGTCACACAAGCCGAGAAACAATTCGACTGGATAAAGATTTGATCTATGTAGCGGGCACATATGGAGACCAGCTCACTAATAGCGACATCAGTTGTTTTATCCACCATAACACTGAAATAGCCGTATGGAGACGTCGTTATAGTTATAACAATGTTCCTTTGACCGTGATGAGCCAGAAACTTAAGAAGTTCATTTCGCGTTTGCCAGCTGAAAAAGGTACTACTTCGATTCTCACGCAACTCCAGTATTCACCATCTGGAATACGGCTGAATGGTGGGGGGTAAAATACTATAGTAAACCCCCAGTCCAAAAATGGGGGGTAAATACCACCCTACCTCCCCCCCGGTGCTGCGCCCCTGGGCTAATATGTGGCTGTTTTAGTACATAATTAAGTTTCGGTATCTGGAATCCAATATTTTATATTTTCCAAATAACATTTATAAAACTTCACTTTCCACGGAAGATCGTAGTCCACTAACCGAAACGCTTCTGTATGTATTGGCCATAACTGCAAGATGGCTGATCTAGCTTTTGTACCGCATCAATATTTTAGTTAATTTTATGCAGCGTTCATGTTATAATGTTCCCAAGTTTGGAACCTATGTAGGCAACACAGTGTCAACCCATGTTTTATAAAACTTTTCAGGGGTAGTTAGCCAGGGGTGTTGTGATTTTCCGACGGTGTCAAGGACACCGTGTCTTCTTCGCAGTTTTATTGACAGTATGCGTCATAACATCTTGTCTTCAGGAGTATTTTGTAGACACAAATATTCAAATTTTTGAAAATCTATTCGGGTGACTAATGCACCGCCTTAATGCCTCATTCGCAGAGAAGTGCGTGCACGAATTGCACACCGTAAGCTATTGCAGCGACCATCTTGTAAGAAAACAATATTGTCATGGCATTATGTTATTGCAAACATAGCGCAATCAACAGCACAAGCTAAAATATTGCTGCTACAATAACGTTGCCATTTATTGCACATTTAATAACAGAAGCAAAAATATTGCCGCTACAATATATTAGCTTGCGTTGCAATACCGCAGATCGTCGAGTTATTGCTGCGTCAAAAGCAGCTACTTGGTGCCGTAGCAACAATATAATGCTCGCTGAGTATGATAATGGTGCCCCCTCCAGTCTGATTTGGTCCCAACCAATTTGGTATTGCCCAAGCAGTTTGATATTGGCCCCTCCAGTTTGATATTGGCCTCCTCTAGTTAGATATTGCCCTCCCCTTCCCAGATTGGCATTGGTGCCCCTCTCCAATTTGATATTGGTACCTTCTCCAGTTTGATATTGGTGCCCCCTCCAGTTTGATATTGGCGCCCCTCCAGTTTGGTATTGGTGCAACCTCCAGATTGATATTGGTGCCCATCCCGTTTGATATTGCCCCTATCCATTTTAATATTGGCACACTCCAGTTTGATATTGGCCCCCTCCAGTTAGATATTGTCCCTCTCCAGATTGGTATTGGTGCCCTCTCCAGTTTGATAGTGGTGCCCCCTCTAGTTTGATATTCCTGTCCTTCTCCAATATCAAACTGGAGGGGGGCACCACTATCAAACTTGAGGGCGCATCAATATCAGACTGGAGGAGACACCAATATCAAACTGGAGGGGACACCAATATCAAACTGGAGGGGACACCAATATCAATATGGAGCGGTGCACTAATATCAAACTGGAGAAGACACCAATATCAAACTGGAGGGTGCACCAATATCAAACTTGACTGAGCACCATATCCAGCTGTATGGGGACACCAATATCAAACTGGAGGGGGTACCAATTTCAAGCTTGAGGGGGCACCAATATCAAACTAGAGGGGCACCAATATCCAGCTGGGGGCACCAATGTTAAACTGGAGGGGGCACCAATATGAAAGTGGAGGGGGCGCCAATATCATACTGGACGGGGCACCAATATCAAACTAGAGGGGGCACCAACATCAAACTGGAGGGGGCACCAATATCAAACTGTAGGGGCAACAATATCAAACTGGAGTAGGACACCAATATCAAACTGGTGGGGGTACCAATATCAAACTTGAGGGGGCACCAATATCAAACTAGAGGGGGCATCAATATCCAGCTGGGGGCACCAATGTTAAACTGGAGAGGGCACCAATATTTAACTGGAGGGAGCACCAATATCAAACTGAATTGGGAACCAATATCAAAGTCAGCGAGCATTATATTGTTGCTACAATACCAACCAGGTGATTTAGACGCAGAAATAGCTCGACCGTTCCGCGCTGTGCAACACAGGCCAATACAAGAAGACGATACTTCCAAACAACGGGGACATTATAACGTAAACGCCGCATTATTCAATAATTCTAAATTATAATTTTTTAAATATTTTTAGCCAAAATCAAGCGGCTTTGAGTACTATGAATGCGCAAGCTTATTCTTAAATCTTGTTGCTATTACAATGGCCATGCTTGGATTTGGATTTATTATCGCTGCCTCTCTTCGGCCTTTTGAGTAAGTTCTGACGTGGCATGTTCAGTTCAATTTACATGCTACATTTCGACGGTCGGATTGATAACATAAATGTAATTTATTAGATATCAGCTGAATACCTTTATACGAATGATAATCAAACTGTAGAGGTGCACTGATGATGTCACGCTGTATCATGTACTTAATGTAATGAAGTGCATTGTCAACATATGCGCCAAATGAATAAGGTTTTAACTGGTTATATTCTATAATAGCAAAATTGGTCTTTTAAGTTATACACCTCCAGCCCGAAAATGATTAGAATAAAGAAACATCATTAATTTTGGTAACACTAACTCAGTTTGTGCAATCGTGTAAAGTATCTATTAGAACACTATTAATAGTTAAGATTTTTGGATTTTTGGATTTCCCTGGTACCTAAAATTTTCGAAACAATCAATTCTTAATGAATATATAACTTTATATATAATTCGTACCTCATTGACGAGCTGAGTCGAAAACTTTTAAAATCAAATGAATCCATGGCTTAACGGCTTAAGCTAGTTTTTCAAACAAATGGTCTTAAATCTAAAACGATGAATTGATGGAGCCAATATATAAAGTTATATAATTTCCTGACATTAGTTAATGCTGGGGAGCTATAACCCGAAAAAACCTAACACACTTTTTTCAGATTTGAAATCAAAGTTTAAATCTGCTTTGGTGTTTTTCCTGATACGAGTGATATATCAGTGGTACGAGTGACATCTTCGTTGAAATATACACCTAAAACCACCTAAGGTCACATCAACTATGAAAATTTGAGCTAAACCGGCTCACTTACATGCTAGCTGCAAACGATAATAGGAAAAAGACGACGTGAGGAAACAGCTTGAGGAATCATGTTGTTGACCTCTACTCCTGAACAGGCGGAGATGTATGCATAATATTGCAACAGTTTAAACGCATTCAACATAAAATAATTAAGCCAACTACTCCAATCGGTTATGGAATAACAGTTCATTAATTTAATGTTTTCACGAATTACATGGCATATATATGACTCAAGTTTTGCAAATATTAACTAGATGATCTGTTTTGATAATTTTCATTAAAGCACGAAGATGTTGGCTTCTCATTATGTGCATTTGATGGAGTGTTCTACTTAATATAGAACCTTTCAAATGTATATACGATTTGTGCGAGACGTCTACCCATGCCAGAAATATAAATGTAGCAGACATGTTCATCTTTGGGTTATAATATTACAGGGTGGAAACCTGCATTTCGCCAAATTAATGTCTGCTATTACGTAGGGTAAGCCTAGCGATAATTGTCAGTTGACTATACTGTGATTGTTGCGTTGTTTTATCGAAAAAAGTAAACAATGTGAGTTACATCGTACTAGTAATTGAAACGGAGCGAACGAAGCAAGTGGAGTTTCCACTGAGGGCGCTAAGGGAAAAATCATAAAAATTTTTGTCTGTTTCTGTCATTCATAGCTCATCTTCGAATGGATGGATTTGGATAAATTTTCATTCGATAGCAAAAATGATGAGGATGTGCTCTTTACCTGAACGCGAGCACCTCCGGCCCCATCTATGGCACCAAATTGGCAAAAACAAGTTGTTAAGGGTACTCTGAAAAATTTGACCATACGGGTTCCAGACTTTGAAAGCCAATACCTCGCGACACAGTTTTGGTATTGAAAAACCGAGACACCGTGCAGAATCAGGTATTCGAGATCTACATGTTTGACCACCAAGACTTTTTGGGACCACTGCCAAGGCCGCTGTTGTGAATTTGGCTCCTCGACCCTTTCCAACAAATAGCGATTTTTAAATTATTGTCATATTGTTGCATGTTTCTACCGTACAACGCTTGTCTATTCTATTCGCTTGTGTATATCAAGCATGCTTAATACGATGGTTTTATTAGGTCCCACCTTTAGTATATTTAAGTAGATGGAAAATGCCGGTTATACCCCCCCTCCCCCTCTCGGTTGGGTAATTAATCATAAATTTAGGGTAATTAATCATTATTTTAGGGTAATTAATCATAATTTTAGGGTAATTAATCACAATATTAGGGTAATTAATCATTATTTTAGGGTAATTAATCATGGGTAATTGATCATGGGTAATTAATCATAATTATAGGGTAATTAATCATAATTTTAAGGTAATTGATCATGGGTAATTAATCATTTGAACCGGAAGTAAACAAATCCCAGATTGGTACCGGAAGTAAACAAATCCCAGATTGTTACCGGAAGTAAACAAATCCGGAAGTAAACAAATCCCAGATTGTTACCGGAAGTAAACAAATCCGGAAGTAAACAAATCCCAGATTTTTACCGGAAGTAAACAAATCCCAGCTACCCACATGTAAACAAATCTCAGGGTAATGCGGAAGTTCCCTGGAATGTGTGGAATGCGGAATTTCCCTGGAATGCGGAAGTAATCCGGAAGTAATTACGTTCCGGAATGCGTGGAATGCGAAAGTCATTTGTTTGGAATGCGGAAGTAATTAGCGTGGAATGTGGAAGTATCCCGGAAGTCACAATAATGTGGAATATATAATGGTTGTTAACGGAATGTGGAAGTTGGGTGAACGGTATTTGGTGATATAAATGGAATGTGGGAGCTTTCAATGTCTATGTAGTAGGATGAATCACAGAAATGGTATCGTGACGGCAGTAAAGTTATATTAATGGTATGTGAGGTGCATGTCGTGTAATAATATAATAGGGGATAGTTAATATTTTTAATAAAAGCATTAATCCCTCTGCTTTTCCGGTCTTGGGACCGGCAAGATAACATTTCCAATGGAGAAAAATATTATCTTGGCAGCATTACATGCACATGCACATGCAAGCATAAATACAAGGATGCAAAATAAAAATATAATATGTATAACATTAAAAAATTATTACCATTATTGTTTTTTTTTGGATTCTTCAACGCTGCTTTCGTATTGTAAAAGTTGTTTTTTAATAAAATTCTTAATATATATAAATTATTTAAAGCTTATGTTAGTTATTTCATTTTAAAATATTTTACAGTAATTTGTTAATAGTGTAACTATATGTCCGAAGTCCATAATTATTTTTATGGAATGAAGTCTGCATCATCGTCAGACTCTTCATCCGCGTCGGAATCCTCTAGCCACCACCAATTGTGGTCATAAATTACAGCTATTTCATTTTCGAGGTTATCATCCATTGCTACTACAATAATGTCAATTAATTCGTCGGGAACTGAGCTTGGATGGATAGGAAATACAGTTGATTCCAGGGTGGTATCGACCATATCAAAGATAGCATCGCGGCAGACGCTGCATTGGGGGTTTTGGCCGTTCTACCATCGAGATTCATTATAATTTAATTGGCATACAGGATGAACTACTGTTTTACAGGTACATGAGGGGGCACATTTTAACTCTGTGGGTTCGAAGTTTTCCTGGCAAATAACACATGTTGTTGTTGTTTCAAATTTTTGTATATAGGCATTGTAGTTGATTATATCAAACAGGTTAAATGCTCCTTCATCCGTTGTTAAGGTTGAATTAAATGGCGTTGTATTTTCATCAGACATAATGAAAATCACTGAAAATAGAAATAATTTATAAAAGTAGTTTTTAACTTAACTAGTTGATAGGAAATGGGACCAATGTATATTTGAGGGGCAGGAAAAAAGTGTGCATATATATAACGTACCTAATTACATAAAAATATCATCTGCTCAACCGGCAGAAATATCCAGCACAAAAAGGAAACCTTCACAGTGGGCTAAAACTTATCATTTATCAAGATTCCTTGATTTTTACAACCCTTTATGTTCAAACACTATGTGACTTACTATTGTTTTTAAAATGATTCCTTTCAGTCAATCGCATACTAGACATTTACAGCCAATAATACCAACTGCCCGACAGCCCATCAATATAGGGCACACCTCAAATCTGCGCTTATGATCTATGTCGTTTTCAACATGTTGCTTTTTCCACTGTTTTCGAAACCCAAAAATTTGTTTTAGCTCCGAAAGCGTTAAATAATAAAAACAAAATGTTTTAAAACCACATTGCAAACTATTTTCAACCATATTGCCCTATCAGATATACCCACAAGTAATTTTTATTACAATATTATTGTCAGATATATTGATAATACATTTATTACATAAAACTGTCGGAAAAAAACAAACAAACAAAAGCTGGAAAGATTGCGTTATGGAGATAATTACTGCGGTCGATAAAAATTTGGCAACCAAAATCGATGGTAATAAATAATGCAACCGCAGACCGAATATATATACCGTCCGAAGCACTTCAGAGCATTTAAGGTTAAAACCTTGCCAACAAAATTTTTTTAAACGATTAAAAACAAAAAAAATGTCTTTAAACGGGGATAATTAGGAAACTTGGCACAAATGTCTTGGTATGGTTGTTGGAATGATATGGCATATGAAGTGTACCGATACAATGGACGACACGCAGTACTAGACGCTTCGCAGGAACCGTGGATTTTTCAGTTAACGATTGCAGCGATACATGAGCGTAATGCGCGAGTAAACTAAAAATGCGCCCATCGACTATCCTATTTTGTAAAAGCCGATTGCGAAGCGCAAACCATTGTTACGGAATAAATGTGGAAATTTCATCGACTTTTCGATAACAGAAAATTGGCAAAATCAGAAACAAGCACCTAAAACCTCCATTTAGTTTTATGTTCCACAGCTCTACTTTTTCTACCCCTCCAAATCTGTTACTGAACGTGTAAAAGTAAAAGCCGATTGCGAAGCGCAAACCATTGTTACGGAACAAATGTGGAAATTTCATCGACTTTTCGATAACAGAAAATTGGCAAAATCAGAAACAAGCACCTAAAACCTCCATTTAGTTTTATGTTCCACAGCTCTACTTTTTCTACCCCTCCAAATCTGTTACTGAACGTTTTTTGGTAAACCATAATGCGGCGCAAAACCATTCGCGAACACAAATTTACTAAACAATGATTTGTACTATTTGTTGAAGAGAAAAATGAATCGAGGAGTACTATATTAAAAATTTGCAAAAATAAGAACACTGTTGAAAGAAAAACACAGTACAAAACTCAAACATTTATTTAAACTACAATAAAATATACAAATAACATTCAATGTAAAAAAGTTGAGCTGTAGAGTAACAAGATAAAATAGGAAGATCACAAAACACTCAAACGTGACGAAATCACAGAGAAACTGAAAGTAAGGCTTCAGAAAATGGGTTTATATACCCTTAAGACTATTATCTCATACTACTCTTAATGTGTTTTTATTAATCTTTTGATATTTCTCTGCTCAATGAATACTGTAATTATGTACATTTCGAAAGGTTAGTTAGAACTTTTTATCAGTATTGTAAATATGGGTTATAAATCTTTGTTACATTGTTTTAATGTTATTTTTACCGGTATTTAATCAATTCATTACATTTTTTCTTCGCCGTTTTTGTCTTCCTATCTTTTTGGCTCAACGTTTTCTGCTAAAAAATTGAACTTTATAACTATAATGACGTTTTTATATATATGTAGATTTCACAAAAAATAAAAAACTTGTTCAAATAGTTGAACGTCAGTTGAAATATATATTTTTAGATTTTATTATTTTATAGTGTTCATTTAAGAGTTAGTGATTTAGGGAGTATGAATGTGGTAAAAATTTTATAAAAATATGAACCGTTGTTGAAATAGTTGAATGTCAATTGAAATATTAAATGTCAAGTGTGATTATTTTACGACCCTCATTTAAGATATTGTATGGTAGTCAATATTAATGTTATTTGAAATAGTGGAACTTATTTCCTGTTAGAAATAAATGTCTATACAATCTAATTATGGTAAAAATTAGTTAAATTTAAGTTTTTTAGATATATCAATAAAAATAAAAAAAAGAAAAAAATTTAACTTACCTATAGTCGAGATAACTGCTAATGACATATTTCGTGTTACGATCACAGATAACAGATATGGAACACAAAGGTGTGTTATTGCAGTCATAACCAACAATAAAATGAAACTTTTTTAAAAATTTAACCTTCCCGCGTGGAATATCAAACTTAAAGTCGTGATTAGAAACAGTGGAATGTATATAATCAACAATGGTGCAATTATCGAAAGAAAATTTTGAAGTTCCGCAAGTGGAGGACCGCCAACCGTGTCGTCGAAACACTCTGTTGTGGATGAACATTGTGCTAAACTGATTTTTAAACTAGGAAAACTTGGTTTATATAGCCCAAGGAGCATAAGTCATCATCTAGATAAGCATTACGAAATATTTTTACATATTGTTAATTATATAACTAGCTATGATGAAATACATATATGCTATTACGTCATAATTACGAACCCACCAGCGCGAGGTTTTGCAACATAGTATATAAACAGCTGAAACCTGGGCAACAATCATTTTGTTGTCTTGCTTTCGTGGTGTTTGTTTCACAGTTGTTCTTAAGTTCTTAAAAGGATGTCGTTTAAATGTGATTCTTGTTTTTGGAATTTTACTAGACGTGATAAACTGCGTCGTCATATTGATTCAGTACACCACAATATGGAATTTAAATGTCAACAATGCGGAGTAATATTCACCCGTAAAGACAATTTAAGTCGACATTTAAAACAACAACATCAGGAATCGATAAAGCGACAACTTCCTGTTGATGGTATCGATGAAGTTCCACCGATGAAAAAACAAAGTATGCAAGATGAGTTCGATGAACTTTTGACAATGGCCCGTGATATAAACTGGGGTGCACGGAAGACATTTTTGGTTGATGACATTAACGGTATTAAATTGTTTCAATGGATAAAGGCTCTCAATGGATTTATACGCAGCTACTACATTAAACCTGATGACGTTATCAACGACTTATCTATCTTTTTAAGAAATTCACGTTCGGTTTTGGAAAAGTTAGTATTCACCCAACAACAACGCGGTATCAAATTGTGGATCAGTGTGGAATGTGTACTACAGAAGCTGGATGGCAGCCAAATGACTGCACATTTTAATAACAAAGTACGTACGATAATTCCTGGATATATCATCAGTGATGAAATTACAGACATTTTTAACGAATTGCTAAAAAAATTGGACGAATTTGAAGCTCGAGGCTCTGGTCGGATACTTCAAGGCGTCCGTCATGCAGATGTACATCTAAGTATCTATCAACCAATTCGCGGCTCATCATATAAGCAGTTACCATCATCAATTCGAAATAAACATGCTATCCTCAACATTCAAAATGATGATAACAGATGTTTTCTATGGTGTATTTTGGCAGCTTTACACCCACTAAATTATACGCAACATGCAGAACGTGTTAATAATTATATACCCTTTAAGAATGAACTAAATACGAATGGAATTAATTTTCCTGTAAAATTAAAAGATATACCACGTTTTGAACATCAAAATGAAATTGCTGTCAATGTATACGGTTTTGAAGATGGCGACATTTTTCCTTTATACATATCTCAAACCAAATATCAACGTTACGTTCATCTTCTGCTATACGAGGGACACTATTGTTTAGTGCGAAATCTTGATTCTTTACTACATACTCAAAGGAAAGATGAACACAAAAAACATTTTTGTGATAAATGTCTCGTACCATGCTACAGTAAAGAACAGCGAAGCGAACATATGGAGAGGTGTCGAAATAATGAGTCATCACGAATCCAACTACCGCCTAAAGACTCAAAGTTGGAGTTTGTCAATATACACCGCATGCAACGTTCGCCGTACGTCATTTATGCTGACTTTGAATGTCTGCTTCAAAAAGTCGATACTTGTAATCAATCATCGCAAACGTCATATACCAACATTTATCAACGTCATACTCCATGTGGATTTGGATTGGTGGAACTAATTGGATGCTGCAATGATAAAATTAAAGTCGGCAATCCTATAATATATCGTGGTGATAATGTAGTAGATAACTTTTTACGAAAAATTATCGAAATGACTGAATCATATCAATGCAACTATATGAATAATCAGAAAACAATGAATATGACTAAAGAGGATTATATTAATTTTAACAATAGTCAATATTGTTATTTATGTAACAGCTATATGGAGGAAAAGGCTAAGGATCACTGTCATATCTGTGGGCGCTACCGCGGCGCTGCTCATCTCAAGTGCAACATTGGATACCGTCTTAGTCGGGATGTTACTGTACTGTTTCATAATTTACGACGATATGACGGCCATTTAATCCTGCAGGAACTGGGAACAATATGCAAACAAAAAGGTTTGGAAATTGACTGTATTGCTAAAGGAATGGAAGATTATATGACATTTTCGATTAAGCGGAAGGCTAAAAAGCGAAAGATTGATGATGACGACAACGATGAATGTTGGGATGAAAATGTGGATGGGTTGGATTTTATTCTTGGTAATGACGATGATAATGATGAAGTTGGATGGAAAATACGCTTTGTGGATACGATACAGTTTCTACCATCTTCACTAGATACGTTGGTTAATAACTTGGAACTAACCAAGTTCAATGCAATGAATAAAAACTTTGCAACCAATCATTTAGATCTAATGGTGCGCAAAGGTGTATATCCCTACGAGTATATAGACAATGCTGACCGATTTAACGAAGAATCTCTTCCTAGTCGAACAGACTTTTATTCATCTCTCAACAACTCTACAGTGACTGAAGAAGATTATAAACATGCTCAGCGTGTATGGAATGAATTGAACATTAATAATCTCGGCGAATATCATGATTTATATCTAAAAACTGATGTATTATTATTGTGTGATGTATTTGAAAATTTTCGTTTGTTTTGTCTTGATAAATTTAATCTTATCCTGTACACTATATTACGTTACCTGGTTTTGCTTGGGATGCTTGTTTGAAGCTTACCGGAGTGAAGTTAGATTTACTGTCAGACCCTGACATGTATTCCTTCTTCGAAGAAGGGATACGTGGAGGAGTTTCAGTAATCTCTCATCGCTACGCTAAAGCTAATAACAAGTATCTCGACAATTATGATACAACTTTAAATACGTCATATATTATGTACCTTGATGCAAATAATTTATATGGCTGGTCAATGGTTCAAAAGCTACCGTGCAGTAATTTTCAGTGGATGACTAATGAACAAATTGAATCTGTTGACTGGTCAAACGTTGATGCTAACAGCAGTAAAGGATATATTCTTGAAGTGGATTTATTATATCCGGTTCATTTACATGACCTTCATAATGATTACCCCCTCGCTCCTGAACGATTGTTTGTTACTGATAATATGTTGTCGCCGTATTGTACCGATCTAAAGAGTAATTTAAAGATAATGAACTCGTGCATTGAGAAGTTGGTTCCAAATTTAAAAAATAAACAAAAATACAAACTTCATATTCGAAATTTACAAATTGTATCTGAATTTGGGAATGAAACTTCAACATATACATAGAGTGATATCGTTTACACAGTCTGACTGGATGGCTCCATACATAAAGTATAATACCGAAATGCGCAAATGTGCGCGGAGTGATTTCGAAAAGGATTTATTTAAATTGCTTAATAACGCCGTGTTTGGAAAAA
>JASANE010016055.1:0-15901 GCA_030248225.1 Trileptium ribeirensis | reverse complement strand
TATACAAAGTTTGTGTTATTCACGCGTTTTATGCAAATCGTAATTTGCCAATGTAATCGCAAAAATGTAAATGACAGTTTTTTTATTGTAAAACGTACTGAAAAACAATACTAAAGGTAATGTCAAATAACAGTTTTCGTAATTTATCTTATATAGCATATGATGCAAGCATATATTAAGCATATATTAGGACTTAAACGGTGGATATTAACCATATTTTACCATTACAAATTTATTTACCACATTTTGCCATTACAAATTACAATCATATTTTGACAAACGCAAACTGCAATTCATAATGGAAAAATATCGCAAATCGCGATGCTTCAAACTTTGAGCTCAAAACCTTTCAAGACACCTATGTTCATCGTTTGTGATTGGCTAAAACAATATGCTACAAAAGTTTGAGCGATGTTTATACTTTCAAACGTACAGCGCAAAAATGGATTTAAATTTTATACAAAATTTGTGCTCAAATTTTGATCCATATTTGGTAAAATTTTGAACTCAAATTTTCAGCAACTAGTTTTAACATATGCGAACTTGTTGCAGCTTGCGCCAAACTTGATTTGTTTAGACCAAACTCTTCAACGAGATGGCTGAACAAAAGTACCGACAAATAATCATTTAAAACTTAATATTTCACTTATTTTACACTTATGGTGATATTTGTCAACCACAACTCATCGCAAAACTGATCGTGAACGAACAGCTTTGCGATAGATATTAAGCCATTTTGTGTTCGCGAAAATGCAACGAAAATTACTAGACGGATCTCCCTCAACAAGCCATGACGTTATCATATACTTAAATTCGGATACTTTATACTTTATATCTTATACTTTAAATCGGACACCTTTCATAAAATAGACAAAGTCCTGGATGCGCAACTTCATGCTGTCATGTGATATTGGAAGGTTTGATCAAACGGTGCTTTTAACCTTTTTCAGATTATATTATGTGTGATTGTTTTGTGGCACATTTAAGTTAAAATTTTATTGAATTCGTATTATAAAATCGCCGCTAGCTGAGTTGTTACCGATGACTGTATATTTTTGCAGCAGTTAGAGTGCACTTGTAAGATACCACCAGTGTTCATAATGGTTAAGTCAGATCTTGCAAATACGTAACAAGTGCATCAAAGCTATCGTTTTAACCAAAACCAAACCAAATATCGGCAATCATGTATATTTTAACAACGGTTTGACTGATGCTGCAGAAAATTATTTCAACAGAATATTTATGTTTGACTTAGTGGCTCACGAAAGATTGGGTTTTACAGATTACGTTAAATACATTCGACGAAACGTAACAAAATAATGCATAATAACAATCAATATTTGAGTCAGAACTTTTCAGTCACGGCTGTCTGGTAAATTTAAACATAGCACTGTCCTAATAATGACAGCTTTACATTATGAAGTCAAAACAAGAATAAAATTGAAAATATCATAACAGTGATGCTCAGGAAATGAATATCAAAATAATATATAACCCGTGCAATCAGTGTGACATTCCGGTTACCCTGCTTAATAGCAGGTTAGATTAAATGCATGCCAACGCTTATTCTAAAAGAACACAAACATATAGCCCTATTCTTAATTTAGCATGCAACAAATATTACTACCACCGGCGAGTAGAAACCATATCGGCACGTAAAATTTTATTTGCAGGAAAAAATCACATCCAAAAAATTTACCGAAATTTTAGTGCAAGAATTACTCGTAGGTAAAAAAATAACTTCAGGTAAGGCAAAATTACCCGTATGTAAACAAATTGCTGGCAAATAATTTAAAATTACTCTCAAGTAAAATAGCCTAAATGTTGGTAGCCTATATCGTTATTAGAATACTATAACCTGAGTCTAGGAATAATAGCAAAGGAGATCAAGATAAATTTATACCCCGATATGCCAAAATTTAACTATTTAAAGTCTTGATACACCTTTAGCTATTAAGCATACATATTCCAATTCCGAGGGCCTAGAGAGTGTAAGCAAGCCTTCGGTGGTGGGGGTCGGCTTTCGGGCTTCCATGGTAAGTCATCCGGACGGCTTGGGGGTGGGGAAATGCTACGCTTTCGGCGCCTATTGGTTCGCCACCTGCGCCGCCGCCAGAGTTGATGCACGTGTCAGGGGTCTGCGCTTCGCACCAAGGGGTGCCGCGGTTTAGGAGATAACCAAATACTAACCCACTTAAGAGCATATATGACTATTGACAAGGAATATCGAGAAAAATGTCATAAATGCTGCGCTCGGCTATTTAAAACCAAAAAATATGTTTACAATTTTTTTGAGATATAACCTAACCAGGCAGCTCTCCGGCTGATTGTTGTAAGTTTTGAAGGAAACCTTTACATTAAACGCAGCGTTGCTGTTGCTGCTGCTACATTTTATTCCAAGATAATAAGTACTAAATCGCAATAATGGCTGAAAGAGGGAGCCAGTAGCGTGGCGAGACATATTGGTGGCAATTGGTGATATTTGGATGATATGTCTTGCCAGTTTAAATATACTAATCACAGATTGCGGACAGCTACAAGGTTGCATTTCAAGCAGCGCCACAAACAGGGTATCTGAATATGAGTTTTTGTTTGATTTATATTTTTCTGACTTGTTCAACCCGTTATCCTCATTTTGTTATATAGAGCTTGACAGATTATCTACTGCATAAACCACTGGTAACATATTTAATAAATGGGTTCCTCATAAAAACCGTCTTGACTATTAAAACATGACATACAGCTCCGCCTTCTGATACGAGCGAATAGCTTGGCTAAATTAGAGAGCGCCTCAGGTCTAAAAATATGAACTCTGACGATACTATAACTCGACCCAAGTCAACCCGACCAGGCGGAACTGATAATAACCTGCTAATAATAAATTAGAATTACGAATTGTAACTACGCCTTGTGTGGATTCTCGTTCAATATTTCGCTGAACATTGCTCAGGCTTATGACGGGGACGGGACCCGCATCACAATCACATCCTTTATACATTGTCCCTCAACTATGGAGTCTCCTCAAAACTGTGGAGGGGGTCGGAACAAATTTTGGTAAATGGTCTCATGACCTACCAAAAGTGACGGGCTCACCCCCTTCAAAACTAAGGTGTGTAAAGTCAACATGGATCACATCATGTTCGACACATTTATATGACGATTACTCGTCTTAAGGAGCCATCGTAAACCCTTGGCACTATCTAATCAGTCTGTACCTAATGCGGTTTATTAGTCAACTGGGCTGTGTAGATATCCATAACTCTTCGATGTTTATATCCAGGCCATATGAACGTTAATGAAATAATGTCACACACTGTCAGTAAAACTGCAAGAAGACACGGTATTCTTGACACTGTCGAAAATTGGCAATATCCCCGCTAGCTACCTTTGAAAAAATTTAATTTTATAAAAGAACATGGGGTGTCTAAGGCACCCTGTTGTCGACCAGTGTGCGTGACACTGTGTGGTGTACATAGGTTCCAAACGTTGGGGACATTATAACGTGAACGCCGCATAAATGACGCATTAGATGCACAAGCCGAATTTGCGTTTACGCACATCTGCCCATTTCACACGTTAGTGGGTGTTCGTCAAATGACATTCTGAATCAGATAGCTACTTTAGCGCTTTTAGTATTATAGAGTATGAGAAAAAACGCGATTGGTAATAGCGTTTTCACTCGTACGCGGTCAGCAAAATCGAAAAATACTGAACTCGAACAGCGCCGTAAATCGTGAATCGCACATCGTGTACACCGCATGCAGCTAATGCGGTGTAGTAGACAGTTGTGATGTGTACTTTTATATATGTTGATATATGTATATAAAGTACATGCATGTTGAAGAGATTACGCCGCACACCGTCAAAACTGCAAAGACACGATGTGGTTGACACCGTCGAAAACTGTCAATATCCTAGCTAACTACCCTTGAAAAATGCATTAAAACATAGGGTGTATAAGATACCCTGTTGTCGACAGTGTGCTTGACACTGTGTGGAGTACATAGCTTCCAAAATTTGGGAACATTATGAAGTGAATGTCGCATTAAGTGACCCATATACAGTTATTTAATAGTTTTTATATTTAGTTAATGGTAAGACTCATGAAATTTTGTTTGATTCAAAATAAGCGCAAATTTTGGTGCAATAAAACGTAACTTGGTAGTATTCTAATAACAGTACTCTTAGATTGAAGCTATACTTCCACAAGGCAGTAGATTTAGTTAAAATTTCAATTTCAATGAATTGTTCCTATCTGAAACATCAATAGAGTTTAGGTTTCAATTTACGACGGCGTCCATTTTGCATTGAGATTCAGCAGTTGTGCATGCTTTTGCAAAATGAGGCACCAGAACTATCGTCGAAATAGAGATACCTTTTAATACAATCGTAGGCGTAACTTGCCATCGGGCGATTCAGAGTCTGGCAAAATAGAAAACAGTTTTGTTGATTGACGGCTGTGACACACAGTAATTTATTACACATTTAATATAACGATAATAGCGAGAATCGTTAGAGTTAATGTTCATTAGTTTATAGTAAAGGACTGCCAGATATCTCGAAATGACAGAACTCGATGCGTTATACTGTTTTCATATTTGACAGTCGAATGTAGCATAATTTACAAATTGGTAAAGTATCAACGGAACTCTATACCCAGGTGCCAATCGAGGAATCTAGTTAACAGTGGCAAAACGTACTACTTCGATCGTAAAAATTCCCAGTGACAATACAGAACCGCAGATCCAAATGTAAGAAATTATGGCAATATTCGAAGCTGAAATTGGGGCAATTACAGTTTTTCGCGACCAACAATTTAAGAGGTATTCTTGCAATGATTCTGCACGAGTATCTGATTCTAAACCGGCTTCACTGATTTGTAGCAGTGCTGCTGGAACGCGTTGGCTAAACGAAGTTCTTTTGCTATAAAATGAACCCATCAGTTGAGTTGACAACGGACGCAAATTAGCTGGATATGCTGTAACATCGTCATATTTGTTTAGGTGTAATGCAATTTTTTTTTGAACTTTTGAATGCTGAACAACTTTGTGGTGTCACTCGAGTCGAGCTTTTCGAAAACTGATGTAGTAGCGTTCAAATAACGAATAGGTTGCCTTTCTGCGACATCAAGAAATGCTTTACCGTAAATTAATCTCTTATGAGTTATATTTGTGTGACGACGAAATTCTGCTTGTACAATTTTAAGCTGCTTGATAATTTGATGTGGTTTATCGGTGATCCATAAGAACTCGTTATTATTAACTTTTTCCATACATTTGGCAATCGTGGAGAACGGTGGTGTCGGGACCTTAATATGGGTATTTATAATAAACCCAGATATAACCGATTGGATAACAATATTGGTGACTTCTGCCAATTTTAGTCCTCCTGCAGATACCTTTCGAATGCCTCTTTTGGCAATTAAGTCGCTGTCAGTTTTGAGTACAGCTGTTAGAATATATGTCGTAATCCACGAGATGCTTATCAACGTCCAAGACAATATTGGCGGCTTAAAAACATTCCACCAGATAAAATTCAATTCACCATGTTTATAATGCTTATTGAATA
Source organism: Trileptium ribeirensis (assembly GCA_030248225.1). NCBI lineage: Eukaryota > Metazoa > Nematoda > Enoplea > Enoplida > Thoracostomopsidae > Trileptium > Trileptium ribeirensis. Next base: position 10,333 of record JASANE010016055.1, on the reverse strand, counting down.
AATACCAATACGATTTACTTCTTCCAAGTGAAAAAAATGTCGCATTAAGCATAAAAAGAGCGTTGACCCGTTCAGGGGTTGCAGTGACATCGAGATGAGTAATGTCTGTAGCGCCACTATAAATAGCTTCCAAGTCTGGACTTTGTAGAACAAGCTGAGTGAAGGTACGATTACTGAACTGCTCACTGTATTTATCCAACGATACAAATGCAATATTACATCTCAAAATCAGTAGTCCAAATAAAGCTTTCGCTCGTGGTGAATGCTTTTTCCATTCAGTATCATGTGGCAGATTAAAGGTCGATTCAATTCCGTATCTTACAGTGCAATTTTTCATGGTCGTCTTCAAAATCAATATGTAATCACAGTGAATGCTGATAGACGAGTAAGAGCTCAGACCGTCGCAACAAACATATGCGTGCAGACACAATACTAAATAGCATAACGGTTTTGTTACAAATATCTTTTGCTTTTTTCTTTGATGCTGCAAAGCAGTGCAGGTTGATAAAACTAGCCGCTTTATTATTACCCTTGTTTACATTAAACGTGTCACTTTATGATACAGATTAGCGCCTTTCGAGTTGAAATTAGTTTATAATATTCAAGAGTATTGACTGGGCTGTCGCAAAGCAAGCCAACAATGAAATATATTCTGTAACTTTTAAATATCCAGTGTTCACAGAAAATGTTTGCTGTTACTGCACATTGTAGCAGGTATGAGCATGCTTATTGCTATAAAACATTTTTGAAACATAAACAAATTCTTATCATTGTTACATATTTAGTGCAATAGTTGTACCAATTGCACGATTTTTGTAGGAACAATGTTGGTTGTTGCTACAATTATTAGTATGTTTTGTAGCAACAGTTGGCATGGCTTCACCATTTTAAGTGTATCAGTAGTCGCAAACATTGATACAAATTTAGTGCAATAAGGAATGTGGCGCTACAGATTTTGAAGCAATAAGCATTATGATTGCCACAAATTCTGTAGGTATAAACTTGTAGACAATGTATAAACATGTTACAATGTGCAGTGACTGCACACATTTATCTGTGAACGCTGCAATACAGACAACGGCTGTGATCTGGTCAATCCATTATTTCCAAGTCTTACTTGCTATTACTTATTTGAAAACAGTTATAACAGAAGATGAAAAATGGAGGTTGGCCTTTGGGCCGACGGCGGGACCAACGGTTGCTGGTTAATGTCTTAAGCATGGGTAGTGGTTATACGTATATAGGTATATATGCCTAGGACACATACATATACATGTATATTTATAAATATATAATTTTCCACACGTAATTTAAAAGCACATACCTCTGAAGTGAAGGCGACATCTGGTTATATATAGCATACTTTCACATATATAGATACACAAACATTCACACATGATATTTGCACACACCTATCTATATATGCTATGCAAATGTTATGAAAATCGACTTGAAGTTGAATGGGTAATTGCAAAACGATTCTACCGCACCAAGATCTCGCCATAAAGCTATGGGCTCCCGTGAAGTTTTTTCATTTCTGTTGAAGAAACTGACAATACCAAACAAATAATGCAAGAGTAAACTTAAGATCCGCCGCCAACCATCCCCTTTTGACACAATGTACAAAATATTGTTAGAGAACAAAACTCGGATTTCAATAGCCGTATCCGATTTCGACACTTTTCTCTTCCGCAAAGCCATTAGCGAATGCAATTCGGCCCGTGCACTTTAAAAGAATGTGTTCTTGAACATTTTCAAGTTATAATGTATGAAATATGAAACGGACTAATTTCCGTTCTATTACATAAAAATCAAACTTGTGTTCAGTGAACAACGGAATGCAATTTGCTTTTGACAATAGAAGACGGTAAGCAAGGCAGTTCAAACTTTAATCATACGTGACATAAATATACTAGGATGTGACAAAGCAAATTTATACAATGTATAATCAAATGAATGTCCTTCTTTCTTTTTCCTCACAATAAATTTTATCGCCTCGGTTATCGTCTGACGTTTTTGTAGAAGTTTGATGAGCGTTTTTTCTACATCCGATATACTGTCGATGTATCCACCACTTGATTTACATTGATGGTAAAATTCTCTGTCAATATGCAAATTTCGTCTTGAAGATAAACATTGTGCACATGTTCCAGCTCCATACTTCATGAATTTTGATACCGATATAACCTTTAGGCAGCATTTTACCCAAACCGTACGCTGCCAAATATTTCAAAAGTGTTGCTCTCTTATAATGGTTTCCAAACGTATCTACGATAAATCATTATCACTCGAACCAATATAAATACGTATTCTCGTGGTAATGATGAGTTCATTAACAAATGTTCAAACACGTCGAATCAATAAATCATTTGTGTGCTCAGTTTAAGGTTTTGCGGTGGTTTTAGACGAGCGTTAAAGTGTAGTTTTGAAGTCGATGTGTTCATGAATTGCATACCGTATCCAATTGCCGGGTCCCACATTCTGCTAGAAGCGTTTGCCCAATTGCCAAAGTATAATGGATCCGTTTGAACTCTTCCACAAAATAATAGAAAGTCCAACTTGTCCGACTTGAAGTTTTGAGAAGTAATTGCAGTCATTGATGTAATCATTGCTTAAATGAATGGGAAATATCTGATAACCCACATTTTCCTAAAATGTCAAACCGACGTTTTCTACTTTGTCATTCAACGCATAATTGCTTGCTTTCCATGGCAAAGACATACTGCACAGGTATCTATCGTAATTCATAAACAATGTAAACCATTCAATGTCCAATGCAAACGCATTCAATTTTATTTGATCAAGCATAAACCTCGTGTGTTATTCGCCATATGCAATTTCTAGGTGCTAAAATTCTGCAAAAATTGTCCAAAACACAGTGTGTAATCCTTTATTTACCCACAATGTGTATAGTTTATACCTGATTGCTGGGAATTGAAATTAGTCATGGAAAATCTTATCTTTGTAATCAAGAGCTTGTTTAGCTAATTTAGCTTTAGCTACGTATAATTAAAATTCATTTTTGTTCAAAATTTGTCCAGTTTGCTGCACTGTATTAATGTAAGTGATGGTGAACGTCTGATGTAAATTTAAATTCAAATCTGATTTTATGTGGAAGGTACTATGGTTGCTAAAAAATAAAGCTAACATTTTTGTGATCCCTAATTTTGTTTCATCCTAGCTTAGCAGTCGTTATTATCAACAGTGTCATGAAATATCTATGTACCATCGGGGAGATATAAAATCCTGCCAAGTGCTGTTTCGTTGCTCTGCTCTCAATATACCATGTACATGCCGTACGACATCCAAGGGCAATGTTTCAGATTGAATATAATGAGTATATCAATCACTTTCATTTCAACGGATGATAAAATATCACATGCAAATATAATACATAGCGCTAGCTTTATATTTAGATCTTGAATGCATTTTCTATCTCTTTTTACAATTTGAAAGTCAATATAACCACATATACTAGATATATCAAATCAAACGCATTTTCTTCAATTTCGAAATTTAACGGATCCCTTGTATCGCTGCTTGGTAGCGTTGTTGTACAGGGCACTTTGACCATTCGTTTTAGGTGATCGGTTCTTTAGCTGGGTGCTCACCACCGTTCAAATTTAGCTGTTCGATTCCCCATCCATGTTTCGGTCTCTTTCGATTACGATCCTTGTTAAGACATTTATTTTTAGTGGGACTGCCTCCGATAGGTTTCCTGAATTAAAACACAAAATTCCATTTTGAATGCTGAATAAGTGCCACAATCCTTTTTTAAAATCTTTATAAAAACTGCAAACGTAAAGTCTTTTTACCTCTTAAAAATTCTACCTTTTTGATTCTGACTCCAAAATTCGAAATTCCAATACTTTAAACATACGATTATTCAAATCCAACGTATTGTTTTCTTAACACCACAGCTGGTTATTGCACATACATCGCGGCAGGGGGGGGGGGGGTAGGCGGGGTACCTGGGATGGCCGCGACCCCCCTCCCGTGGGGGCCTCTACCCCCCTGGCATGACCGACCGCCGCCATGTATTTTATTGTATGTATCAAAGGTTTGTATCTTGCGTTTACTAATCGCTCATTTACAAAGGAAGCGATTAAGAACTCATGTTTGCTCAGTTCAAGTTTTAAACATCGTTTCTCTGCATGATTTAGAGCGTCCATACTCAGCAGCTTGCGTCAACAGTGCGCTCAATATCAGAAATAAATAAATTAAACAATACTAAATACATTTTTACGTCTTATTATATTTCAATTATGGAGGTCACCGGCATATAATAAAATCAAAAAGACCGAATTACAGGATGTGAATTGTATAGGAATGTCAAAAATAGAGGGCAAATTCAATTAGACTGCAACTACATCTATAATTCATATCTGCTCATTCTCATATTTCAGAACTGCCAATTACCATGCTAGGGGGACGGACAGTTTGGTCCCGGACATTTTGGTCCCGGACAGTTTGGTCCCGGACATTTTGGTCCCGGACATTTTGGTCCCGGACATTTTGGTCCCCGGACATTTTGGTCCCGGACATTTTGGTCCCGGACATTTTGGTCCCCGGACATTTTGATCCCGGATATTTTGGTTCCGGCCATTTTGGTCCCAGGAAACTTTCCTCCAGTAAAGTGCATTCTGCTAAACAGCAGATCACCATTATATATTCCAGCAGCCGTTATAAAAATACGTTTTATACATTTCAGTAGCAAGCAAGACTTAGTTATTGCAATCACGTGCCTACATGTTAAGACAAGATCGAATAGAATGCGTTATCCAATCAGAGTTGGTATTTGTATCCGCCTTATATTACAGACCGCCAAGCCAAATTATCACATTATATATGACTAATGTCACACACAGTTTTCATCAAAAATTACATAGCTAGGAGTGCGGGAAAGCAATGGCTGTAAAACGTATTAGCTGATTGGCGATGACGGATGTACCTCTATTGTGTATTTTAGGACACGACTAGAAATTTGTTTCTCGTCTGCTGTTTTCGCATTTCCTTTTTGTATAGTCAATTTCAAAGGCACCGTCCAGTATATATTTGCACTAATAGTTGCTATAAAATTAATTTGCACTGAGACCGTTGGGTAAGCAAAATCAGTTGTTCAGTTATATATGGTTACAATCGTAGTAGAAAGCCATGTGGGTGGATTTAGTAGTTTCTGTACGTCAACTACTATAGTAATAAGCCAAGCACGTTACATTTTTACGTGCTTCATAATGTGCAATGTATGTTATATGTTTATTTGTACTATTTACACAAACTGATTGTATGTCAGGCAAAATGAGGTTAAGAATGCTTTAAATACATAATCTCTAGTAAACTGCTGATAACAAACAGCATTTTATATTACTTTCCTTTTGCACTGAGCGCAATATCCGAGATTCCGAAAAGTCAACGGACGACATGTCGCAGTTAAAAAAACCTGAAATATAAAAATCTGACATACAAATGTCAGGGGACCAAAATGCCCGGGACCAAAATGTCCGGGACCAAAATGTCCGGGGACCAAAATGTCCGGGACCAAAATGTCCGGGACCAAAATGTCCGGGACCAAACTGTCCGGGACCAAAATGTCCGGGACCAAACTGTCCTACACCCACCATGCTAAAATATACAGTAACCCTCTCATAAACAATATAAGTTATTCTATCGGTTACTTATATTTACTTGTGGTCTGAAAGTTGAAGCTATAATGTAATTATTTTTCTCACGGTACAGCTGTTCAAGTAAATTCAAATATGAGCAGTTGTGTATACGTATTCAAGTTCTGTGGCGTAACCGGTTACCTTATGGGCCTTAGGCCTCGCAGGGGGATCCGGTGGGGCGAGTGGCTGCGTGGGATGCTTAGTGCCTTTGACGCTGCAAACAGTACCTTTGGGTTCAGCGCCTGTGATAGCTCCAATAGCGTCACAATACGGCAGTAACGACAAATAACAACGGATAGCTTCATTGGCGTCACAAAAAGGAGGTAACGCAAATAACAACGGATAGCTTCAATGTCGTCACAAAAAGGCAGTAGCGACAAATCAATGGTGTCACAAAAAGGCAGTAACAACAAATGACAAGGGATAGCTTCGTTGGCGTCACAAAAAGTTATGCCAATTGTTAAAGGCTTTGGCATCCGAAGAACATGTCATGCAAAAGTTTTGACGGAACATGTTTTAAATATGACAACGAAGAAAAACCAGGAATAAAATAAATGTATACAGTAAAATATTGTGAATGAGCTAACGGGTATTTATGTATTAACGGGATGCAGCACCATGGCGCAACTTCCTAACATCACGCTCTTACGTCCACGGCTATCATAACCTCAAGGGCGGACCATGATTTTTCGATGTTGGCCTTTTTCTGGTCAGACCGAAGAAGCCATGGATTTTAGCAGGCCGCAGGCGCGCTTCACGAAGTGTGTTCGGACCCCCGCTCGATTGGTTGCGCACGTGCCTAGTCTATGCTATGATTGCTGAGGTCCTCGGGTAGGCTGACACTGACACCTGCTCACAGGCCATAGCGCCACTCACTCGGAAATTAGTTAAATCCCTAGAACAATTTAGTATAAGTACGGTGTGAACGAAATATGTCGAGTGGCAATGCTTAATCTAGAAGAAATTTGTCCTTACCTCGGCCTCTTAGGGCACTAGTTTGCTCAGGATAAAGGTTTGATCAGTGTTCCCCCCACAGAGTTCCCACAATTCCCTGAAAATTTATAGTCGGGTGTGTTATCCTACGTTGTGGGATTATCATTAGCTTGATGTAACCGGATTGATTATTATGTCGATGTAATTCGGTGAAGTAAATTGGTCAACGGCCGGTATTGATTGTACTTTATGAGCATTTTACGACTTTGATGGACCTTTCTCTAGCATTTTGCTCTTTTCTGTAGTTGGTATAGGATGCAAACGGCACATGTCGAGACTTGATCCCTGCAGGCCTGGGCGCGGGGCCCTGGTCCAAAACGGACACAACATATAAAACATATAACCGCTGCCATAAAACGAACACTAAACGACTGAGGTGTGATTTTCTTTTGAGTTTATTGTAAAATATGTACGAGTAAAGCATGAAGCAATGTGCAATAATAAGAATTGCCATGGAGCTATTACAAGAAGTATACTGGACGACGCGGAATCAATCAGATCATGATAATCGGGCTAGACAGCAATGGGCACATAAATTACTTGCTGCATCGCTAAAACGATCGGTATTTCGACAGGTTTCTCCGAGAGTTCAATTTCGCGACATCACCGGTCAGCTATTGTACTCGGAAAACGAGCTCTACTGAGCTCCCCAATTTGGGTGTGTATAATTCCTGCGAGAAGGTTGAAACTCGAGGCGCATGGCATTTGTCAGAGGAAGGATGATGACTATTGCTGGCTCTGAATGCAGCAATATAGGACGGACAAAATTCGTGCCAAAACATAAGACAGCGACAATAACAAAAATAGCATGTATGAAAGTAATGATACCGTACAATGTATGGTACAAAATATGAGAGTAATGATACCGAACAATGTATGATGCAAAATATGAGAATAATGATACCGAACAATGTATGGTACAAGATACAACAATATATCATTGATACAGAAGTTCTTTGGAGCAGTTTACTCTCTTATCGATTCCCTTACAGCCTGACTTAGCTGGCGTTATTGTTCCGAAATAAAGACGTATTCAATCCGGGAATAGTGTTCGATCTAATATTCGACCAGTAATGTATAAGTTTTAATTCCGTATTAGATCCTTTAGTTTTGCCGGACGGCTATGCAGCTGATACGGTGGAAAGGTTGGGCGCTCCCGATTTCAAATACTTTGAAAGTGGATATAACAGTCGTATTCCTAAAGTGTTTGACAAATCGTATGTCCGCATGGTGCATTTTATCCGTGTGTGCCTTGGGACGATACACGAGCTTTAAGCTACGGAGTCTGCAACGGTGCAATCCGGCTCCAAGAAAAACAGCAGCTTCCTGATACAAAATAAAATCTGAAATAAGTTGTGGGGAGCCAATACGAAGAGAACGATACCATTTCAGCCTCCATAACCTCTTTTAGATAACTTCTTGCTATCGCGCGATTATTTCTCTAATTGGACGACTGTAGCACCTTCATCGCTCCTGGCGAATCGTAGGTCTGGCGATTTTAGCGTGGTTTTGACAGCGTAAGTACGCAAAAGGCATTCTTCCAACTTCTCATTCTCAGATGAAAATTAAAAACACGAACACTACTTAAAGAGTAGCCATGGGACAGTGTTAAAATCCAGTCGCATCAATTTAATATTTAGCCTGCAATTTAACTATTTGAACGCTCAGCAGTCTTCATCTCGCTTCCGATCGGTTACATCCGGTTTGGACTGTTTTTGAGATCGTATTGCAATTTTTCGACCGGTCGGAGCATGTGTACGACCTATAAATCTTAAAAAGAATTTTGACATTACCCTAAAACCAAAGATTAACCTAGGGAAATTTGATTCTTTGCCACTCAAATTTAATTAAAGACTGAAAATTCACTGTCGTTCTCCTCGATCGGTATCCTGGGGATAAAGTACAGTCGCTGGGGATCAAAATGTCCTTTGTGATACCGGTCAATGTGAGCAAAAAGACTAGGCGGTCCTCGGCCATTCTCATAGCTGGGCTTCGATCTATAACACGGCCAAAGTCGGCCTTATGAAGGGAGCGTGTCACTCGACCAAACCACTCGGTCATGTTGCTGGTAACCGTTTGAAATATTATCGCGTACACCAACCATGTGGATATGCAGCAGGTAACCAGTTATACAGGCACGACACGTCGGGATTTGCAAGTCGAGCAGGTATGGTCCGTCGGGACTGGTCGGATGATCGAGTACGGACGTGGCAAGAAGATGGACCGTGGTCAATCGGATACTTCCCGTCCGTGGCCACTGGATGAACAACCGAGTTCACACTGGTTCATTGGGACGTGTGATCGTGGGTTTATAAATTGAACTGCGTTTCGTCGCGGCGATGTCTGGTCCGCAAACCCACACACCCTTCGTCGTACGGTCTCCGTACTAGAACGTTTCCCTTGATCCGGCGCTCGGGACAGAGTCAGTGCAGTAGTCTCATCCTTTTTGGTTATCCTAACAAAACTTTTGCCAACGCCGGTCATGGGGGCCCAGCTATGATTTTGGCCCAGCTTTATCTTTCCTATGATTTTGGTTATCTTTGCTTATCTACTGTTTACGTACTAACGGGAACGGTGGGATTTAATATTACGGTCTTCCACTCAAATTTAGTGGCAAAAGGGGATTGGGAGTTTGTACCACGGTACGCTAAGGTAGGTTCGCGAAACTCGGTGAACCCTTATTGGGTAAATCAATGACTCAGGTGAACTTATGATTTTATCGGGTGTTTAATCGAACAGGACATCACACGTAGTTTCTCGGTAAGCGACGTTTCAGTTGTTCAGACATTGCGGATTTTCGTGTGGCCTGTGAGTATGTTCAGGCTAGTTACCTTAAGGCTCCGATGGGACTTGCCATTACAGGTAACTTAATCAATCCAAAGTCCAGGCTAAAGATAAAAACTGCTACACTGTAAAGCTAGTAACATGCGTAAAGCTAAGATTCTTCAGGGTATTCATTAGCCCCTGGTAGGGGTGCAAGTTCAGATGCAATCGATACCCGTTCTTTATCAGCAGTGTCACTTTTTGGGTGGCCAATAAACTAACGGTGTTCCGAATCCCCACTTTTCCACAGAGATATCTGGGTTGAGCCTAAACCGGTGGTGATAGCCACTATCTTCTATGACCAGTAACTAGAGCATGGTTAAGATTCCTTGGAATGATCACCTATAGAAAATATTGATTTATGCCTTACGATCGGTGATATCCGTTTACATCTACCCATGTGACATCTTTGTATAGCCTGGGGAACATACCCAGGCGATGAGATCATGGTCGTTACCTGCACGCGATGTCTGATTACCTGCGTCCTAGACTGGAGAATTTGTTATCACCCCAGTGTGAAAAGAGTGACAAGCGTAAACTAAGATTCCTCAGCCTACTTATTTACTTGTAGGTAATTACTCAATTGCAAATGTAACCAATCATCACTGAACGTCAAAGTGTTACCATTTTGGGTGGCTTGGAAGTACCCCCAAGCTAACATCCTATCGAGTGATGGACCAGATAAGGGGGTTTTAATTGGGTGTCCATTACCCGAAAAGGCATTTCTCCGAATTGTAGCGGCAAAATTATATTAAGATAAAATCGGTCTAATTTTACAGTCTCCAAGGCGGGGCACTTTGTGTCAACGTTGCTGCCACAACGCTGGTTAGCCACGATCAGAGACCGAGCTTATC
>JASANE010016053.1:0-22943 GCA_030248225.1 Trileptium ribeirensis | reverse complement strand
ATTGTGGTAGTTAGTAAACGGCAAATTATGATCTTAAATGACCAAAACAAACTGCAAAGTCTTAAATTAAGGACAGAATGGATTAAATTTTATTGAGGTAGTTAGTAAACCGCAAATTATGATCTTAAATGACCAAAACAAACTGCAAAGTCTTAAATTAAATACAGAATGGATTAAATTTTATTGAGGTAGTTAGTAAACGGCAAATTATGATCTTAAATGACCAAAACAAACTGCAAAGTCTTAAATTAAGGACAGAGTGGATTAAATTTTATTGAGGTAGTTAGTAAACGGCAAATTATGATCTTAAATGACCAAAACAAACTGCAAAGTCTTAAATTAAGGACAGAATCGATTAAATTTTATTGAGGTAGTTAGTTTCTGGGGCTGAGGTAATAAGATGGTTTTTTAAACGGCAAATTATGATCTTAAATGACCAAAACAAACTGCAAAGTCTTAAATTAAGGACAGAATCGATTAAATTTTATTGAGGTAGTTAGTAAACCGCAAATTATGATCTTAAATGACCAAAACAAACTGCAAAGTCTTAAATTAAATACAGAATGGATTAAATTTTATTGAGGTAGTTAGTAAACGGCAAATTATGATCTTAAATGATCAAAACAAACTGCAAAGTGTTAAATTAAGGACAGAATGGATTAAATTTTATTGTGGTAGTTCTGCAAGATCTAACTGACCAAAACAAACTGCAGTCTTAAATTAAGGACAGAATGGATTAAATTTTATTGGAGTAGTTATTAAACGGCAAATTATGATCTTAAATGACCAAAACAAACTGCAAAGTCTTAAATTAAGGACAGAATGGATTAAATTTTATTGAGGTAGTTAGTAAACGGCAAATTATGATCTTAAATGATCAAAACAAACTGCAAAGTGTTAAATTAAATACAGAATGGATTAAATTTTATTGTGGTAGTTAGTAAACCGCAAATTATGATCTTAAATGACCAAAACAAACTGCAAAGTTTTAAATTAAATACAGAATGGATTAAATTTTATTGAGGTAGTTAGTAAACGGCAAATTATGATCTTAAATGATCAAAACAAACTGCAAAGTGTTAAAATAAGGACAGAATGATTAATTAAGGTTTTGTTTAATGGTTGTTTTTTTTATTAAATTTTATTAAGGTAGTTAGTAAACGGCAAATTATGATCTTAACTGACCAAAACAAACTGCAAAGTCTTAAATTAAGGACAGAATGGATTAAATTTTATTGGAGTAGTTAGTAAACGGCAAATTATGATCTTAAATGACCAAAACAAACTGCAAAGTTTTAAATTAAGGGGGGGGGGGGCGGGGCGCAGGGACAGAATGGATTAAATTTTATTGAGGTAGTTAGTAAACCGCAAATTATGATCTTAAATGACCAAAACAAACTGCAAAGTCTTAAATTAAATACAGAATGGATTAAATTTTATTGAGGTAGTTAGTAAACGGCAAATTATGATCTTAAATGATCAAAACAAACTGCAAAGTGTTAAATTAAGGACAGAATGGATTAAATTTTATTGTGGTAGTTAGTAAACGGCAAATTATGATCTTAAATGACCAAAACAAACTGCAAAGTCTTAAATTAAGGACAGAATCGATTAAATTTTATTGAGGTAGTTAGTAAACCGCAAATTATGATCTTAAATGACCAAAACAAACCGCAAATTATGATCTTAACTGACCAAAACAAACCGCAAAGTCTTAAATTAAATACAGAATGGATTAAATTTTATTGAGGTAGTTAGTAAACGGCAAATTATGATCTTAAATGATCAAAACAAACTGCAAAGTCTTAAATTAAGGACAGAATGGATTAAATTTTATTGAGGTAGTTAGTAAACGGCAAATTATGATCTTAAATGACCAAAACAAACTGCAAAGTCTTAAATTAAGGACAGAATGGATTAAATTTTATTAAGGTAGTTAGTAAACGCCATATTATGATCTTAAATGACCAAAACAAACTGCAAAGTCTTAAATTAAGGACAGAATGGATTAAATTTTATTGAGGTAGTTAATAAACGGCAATATTTATCAAATATTTAGAATAGGATTTTACAAAATATATTGACCATTTTGGCAGGAACTGGTGATAGTAAAGAAGAAACAATTTAATAAGGCAAATTAAACCAGTAAGAGTAGAAAATTTTGTCGATGGCACACGTATCAAAAACACCCATTTCATACTAGAGGGAGCAGAAATGGCATACATTCTAGGCCACCAACATATCTAATTTCAGAAGAAGACAACGATAAATAACTTTTAATTTATTAATTATGACATATCCAAAATTCTTTGAAATGGTTTAAGTCAAGACTGAGAAATTGCGTAATCGGTACACTGTCATACAAACATTGTGCATTGGTTAAATTAAGCATTGTTAAATGCAAGACACATCCCAAAATGTGTTTTACATCCAACGGTTCACACACAAAATATATAGCGATAGAATGGCTGTTAATCATCATTATATTTAAGGAACATTTAAACTCCATAAACTGTGTTTTTCGAAAATCACACGAAATCCTAAAAGAATGAGTATAATGTGTATACCTGGATAATCCGAAATATAGCTAGAAGAATTTGTGATTGTTCACTGATACAGGGATCTAGTAGCTTTTTCGCATTTCATTTACTACACCCATTTTGTGACTGAGATTCATCGAAAGCTATCGATATTGAAACTTGAATATGCTGAAATTTGCATAAACTGCATTTCATTTACTACACCCATTTTGTGACTAAGATTCATCGAAAGCTATCGATATTGAAACTTGAATATGCTGAAATTTGCATAAACTGCATTTCATTTACTACACCCATTTTGTGACTAAGATTCATCGAAAGCTATCGATATTGAAACTTGAATATGCTGAAATTTGCATAAACTGCATTTCATTTACTACACCCATTTTGTGACTGAGATTCATTGAAAGCTATCGATATTGAAACTTAAATATGCTCAAGTTTGCATAAACACATGAGGATTCTCTATCGAAGTCTGCAAACAACGAGGGGAGAAGATAAAAAGATTACGAAAAATGTTGAAATGGTAGTGAAGTCTCCGAAATAAAAATTAATATATTGCATAAAATTTAATCGACTAGTGCATTTATTACAGATACATCACATCGGAAACCAATACGGTAGTAGCATTGCATCGGAATCGGTTACTCAAAGAAAATTCTTGGCTAAACACCACCAGATGCAGTAATTATAGCTGTTAAGGGAGGATTCTAAGCAGGATTTTAAGGAAAGATATGTAATTAACATGTTCAAATACCCACAGTCTAACTGTGGGACATCGTCCTGTACAACGTCACGTCCATGTCTCGCATGTGGAACGTGAGCCTCCTAACTTAACTGCGCGTAAACTATAACGAGTGGGTAACAACTATGAAACAAACAATGGCGTGGCATAAAAAACATACAGATCTCGTATATATTTGGGATATGGGCTCGAAGTGTAAAGAAATCAGTCCTCATTTGTTGTATATGGTTCTAAAATAGAATCAATCCTGATTCCATATGTGGGATATGGGGCGTGTCGCAATGTTACCCGTTCTAGGATATGTAGTTCAGCGTCTGAAAATAGTGGGCACGGAATGTTTTTACGCAGTAACGAAAAGATACCAATCTCAGGACCGCGACCGAGTCAGGGAAACATCACCGAAGAAACTACTTCAGCAACCCTGATCGAATTTATCTAATTATATCAAAAATCTTCTCTCAATTGGCTTCCTGGCAATTTTCTTGGCGGCATCTATGTACCTTTAGGGAGATATTTCCTGAATGAAGTACCTTGTTGAATTTTCTATCTTTCCGTTTACGTCCATTCTAGCACTCCCAACAAAACGTTCAGACTTTGAGCTGTTACGGTTCTCGAGGTATGAGCTTTGATGTTTTCCCAATTTTAGGCTCGTTCTCGAAGTTAACATCTGTCCTTCAATTCAGCTCTAGCACTCAAAAAAACCTACATCATTGTACATATCGTCGAAAATGGCACAGGCTTCTTTGTCTGGATCGGTTCTGTTTGCTTTCTTTTCGATCGATTCCAAAACGTTGTCCAATGATTTTCGAGCCTAAAACCAATAATAGAAATAATTAGATTAGTATAAATAAAATAAATACAAACATTAATTAAATATATATATATAATAGCAATAATTAGAAAAACAACTACAGTTTGATTTTGATGTTTTAAATAAATATTTAAGCAAACTCAATAATTAATTAACCAGTGTGAGCAGGTAAAACTGCTTTATTAAAACGTGTAGCTTCAGAAATTTTGCCTCAACATATACAAGTCTGTACTTTGAAGGTTAAAGTTGTACTTTGAAGCGCTTATAGTGAAAAAATGCTATTACAGTGAAACGACCTACTTGATCTCTGCTGAACTGTCTAAACTAAAATAAACGCGGACATACCTTTACTAAAATGATTTCACGCAGAATTTACCTGGTTCGTTCCGACAGATTTCACTATAAATCCACTTATATAAATAATTAATAAATATGGATTGCGGTGACAGACACAATGTTTCAAATATCAAAAATCTAAGTGTTTTATTATAGCTCAAACCAGCATTATTTGGAGTAATAAATTTAGGTCATGAATTATCAATCCTCAAATTAACTGCAAAAATATAAGTGTCGTAGCACGACGTGCCTTCTATAAATGTCAACGTTTCAAACCTATTTGTGAAATAAACCCCGCAAATTTTGGTACTACGCTCAAATATTATTAACAGTGATCAATTAATACCCTTAGGGTAAACCCAACCGGTAATAACAGTTAATTTGAAAGCAACTTACAGTTCCTTGGAATGCAAGAACAACAATTCCAATAATAACTTGGACGAGAATTAAGACGATCATTGCAATTGAAAACTGAAATACACAAAGAGTCAGTTGAGCTTATTTGAAGATCCAGCGGGATTCATGGGTCGGATTCACTCCAGCAGAACATGCATAGGTGCTCAGTGTTCGTCGGCTGAAGTGCGGTAGATGGTCTAGGCGGAGTAGTTCAGGGGAGTCCTCACTTACTTCCTCACTACGATCTATAACTTTGCAAAATAGTACTACCATAGGGGGGCTGGGTGGGGTGCCTGGTAAAGAGGGAGACTACGCCGCGCCCCGGTATACGCCCCACCGTGGAATCCTGGGGTTTACCTTGACTCAAAAGCAGAAATCACTTTAAGTTACGGTCAAAGTGAAGTTAAGAATATCCCTAAAAAGCACAGCTTAGAGCGGAAAGTTTGGGAAGGGGATGCAACCTCCAGACGTATAGATTTACGCTTAGTACATAGCTCATATAATAGTCCTAGCTTAGACTAAGGCTGAGGCTTAAGCTTAGTACATTTCTGAAAAAGAACAGTTTAGAGCGGATAGATTGGGAAGGTCAGGCAGCCTCCGGACATATAGATTTAGGCTTAGCATATAGCTCATACAATAGTCTTAGCTTGGGATAAGGCTGTAGCTTAAGCTGTAGCATATTATAACCGTCACATAACTTACCCGTTAGTGCCTCAACTTGACTTTGGCCCAAAGTACAAACAGTAAAGCAGCCAGGTTCGTGTATAGCGTACACTTCCTATACTGGATTCTCATGCATAGTTCCAATCTGTCTGCTGTGTTCGAACATATTGCTAAAGCGAAAATTTCCACTTCTGCGATATATTTGAGAAATTTCCCCATAATATAAACGACTCTTCGTCTAAAGTTTATTTCAGAGGTCGGGGATCAATCCTTTTACATTCACCTACAAAAAACTCCTGTTGGGACACAATATCAAAGCACACTCATGATTCTTCAAGCTATGTATCATTTCGACATAATATAAACGACTCTTCGTCTAAAGTTTATTTCAGAGGTCGGGGATAAATCCTTTTACATTCACCTACAAAAAACTCCTGTTGGGACACAATATCAAAGCACACTCATGATTCTTCAAGCTATGTATCATTTCGACATAATATAAACGACTCTTCGTCTAAAGTTTATTTCAGAGGTCGGGGATCAATCCTTTTACATTCACCTACAAAAAACTCCTGTTGGGACACAATATCAAAGCACACTCATGATTCTTCAAGCTATGTATCATTTCGACATAATATAAACGACTCTTCGTCTAAAGTTTATTTCAGAGGTCGGGGATCAATCCTTTTACATTCACCTACAAAAAACTCCTGTTGGGACACAATATCAAAGCACACTCATGATTCTTCAAGCTATGTATCATTTCGACATAATATACACGACTCTTCGTCTAAAGTTTATTTCAGAGGTCGGGGATCAATCCTTTTACATTCACCTACAAAAAACTCCTGTTGGGACACAATATCAAAGCACACTCATGATTCTTCAAGCTATGTATCATTTCGACATAATATAAACGACTCTTCGTCTAAAGTTTATTTCAGAGGTCGGGGATCAATCCTTTTACATTCACCTACAAAAAACTCCTGTTGGGACACAATATCAAAGCACACTCATGATTCTTCAAGCTATGTATCATTTCGACATAATATAAACGACTCTTCGTCTAAAGTTTATTTCAGAGGTCGGGGATCAATCCTTTTACATTCACCTACAAAAAACTCCTGTTGGGACACAATATCAAAGCACACTCATGATTCTTCAAGCTATGTATCATTTCGACATAATATAAACGACTCTTCGTCTAAAGTTTATTTCAGAGGTCGGGGATCAATCCTTTTACATTCACCTACAAAAAACTCCTGTTGGGACACAATATCAAAGCACACTCATGATTCTTCAAGCTATGTATCATTTCGACATAATATAAACGACTCTTCGTCTAAAGTTTATTTCAGAGGTCGGGGATCAATCCTTTTACATTCACCTACAAAAAACTCCTGTTGGGACACAATATCAAAGCACACTCATGATTCTTCAAGCTATGTATGATTTCGACATAATATAAACGACTCTTCGTCTAAAGTTTGTTTCAGAGGTCGGGGATCAATCCTTTTACATTCACCCACAAAAAACTCCTGTTGGGACACAATATGAAAACACACTCATGATTCTTCAGAAGCTATGTATCGCTTCGAAAAACATCGCTGCGCAGCTCACCATCGTCAACAAACAGGCATTTTCTGTCCACGCCCCACAACATCCAAGAAATCCAAGAAGAAACACAGCACCGCCGAGGATCATTCCGATAATCAGCAATGTTTGGATCGAATTCAAACTGCCAAGATCGATTTCGCTTGACATTGAGTCAATTTTGCCGATTACAAAGTTTCGTACATCGTTGTTGAGGTAGGCGACAAGGCAACCGATGAATACGATGCCACCAGCTACCTGAAATAGAACAATAATAAATGAAGGAGCTTCGCTAATTTGAAAGAGTCTAAAGTGTAAAAATTTGTTTGTGTCAAAACTTTTAGCAGGAACTAATGTTTATATTTGGGAAACTTTTCTGAAAAATAGAAAATTGTGTCGATTAGTTAAGGAAAATAGTTGAAAAAATCTTTAAAATCAAATAAATTGTATTATACAGTATTCTAAGGCTATATAAAAATACTAGTAAACCTAATTGGTAAAAGAAAACAGAGTGCGTTAATCTGAGCTCAATAAACTATTTTAAGTTTGGTACAGTTGAACTTCCTTCGTCTAAAACAGTACAAATCAACATGTTGGGCTCTATTTACCATATGAATTAAAAAATTTTAGAACGAAAATCATTTCTAAATAGTTTAAAAATTTTAGTTTAGCGAGCTAAGGCAGTCCAGCCAACGTTATAATTTAATTATACCGAAATTTTTGAGGTAAAGCTTCCTAATTAGTCAAATTAGTCAAGCGAAAAGAGTTTTGACAGTGAAGACAGTCCAGCTAACGCTGTAATTTAACTATATCGAAGATTTTAAGGTAAAGCTAATTAAGTAGCACACAGTCAGGCTAAAATGTTATTTGATTGATCGGTTTATGATTTATGCTTCCCTGGCATTGATTATCATAAACGATTCCCTGGCATTGACTTGGGTACCACCCTCTCCCTTCTATTTGAATAGTGTTACACAAACAATATATAATCTAAGATTGCTTTGCTGCAGCACAAATTTATAGTTTTACAAAAACATATTTTCAACAAGCCGATAATGTCCTAACAAATAACAGATAACAGATAGGTGTGCTCATAATAGCAGATAAGTGTCCTTGTGGGGGAAGTTTGTCTGAATAAGCATCTGCGCACCCCAAGCCATAGTTGCGCCCCTGAGGTTCCGCCAGAAGACCATATGCTACCCCGTGCGATGATAGCTAACTATAGCAAATTTTTGCAAACTAAGCAATTTCAACTTTTCACAAATTTACCCTTCCCACAGCGGCTCCAGCTTCGAACTATCTATCCACTCAAGCTGTCAGACCTGAGACACCTACGAATTAGAAAGAAACGGTGCAACACTTACAAAAGCCAGCAAGTTGAAAAAGCAGACAAGATACTTGACCGTTGTAGCGCCACAACCGTACACCATATCGATTGATTGATTGAATTATTGATTGATTAAGATTAAAACCTGCTAACTGAAATTATGTAACAAACAAGCTTCTTAGAGAAAACTAAGTCTTTAAAAATAACAATTTCCTCTAACGATATGGGAGGGGTTAATAGTACTTAAGTGGAGATGTACTTAAGCGATTTAAATTAACTACATCGAGATCCCCCAATGTAATTACCAAAATATTTCGTTCGAGATTTGTGAAGGAAGTGGATTTTATATAGAAATTAGTCGTGATTTGTTAGCCGTACCTGCAGCTCAATGTACCTTTCCCATCAAACTTTTCCTAGATGAAATTTTCTGAAGCTGAGACGTAAATTAGTGAAAAATTTTCCGCCTTCGGAAAATATCTGTATTTTGGATAACTAGTTAATCGCGATTTACTACCCCACTGGAAACATCTTCTAGCTACGTCCATTTATTGAACAACTAGCTAATCGCGAATTATTACTCCACTGGAAACGTCTTGTAGCTACGTCAGTATATTGACCAACTAGCTAATTACGATTTATTACCCCACTGGAAACGTCTTTTAGCTACGTCCGTGTATCGAACAAGTAACTAATCACGATTTACTACCGCACTGGAAACGTCTTCTAGCTAGGTCCGTGTATTAAACAACTAGCTAATCACGAATTATTACCCCACTGGAAACGTCTTTTAGGTATGTATATGTATTGGACAACTAGCTAATCACGAATTATTACCCCACTTGAAACCTCTTCTAGCTCCCTCCCTGGACTAAGCTTAAACGAGTTCAGCTAATCGCTTAATGTCACAAGTAGCACGCATTGCTTTGTTCTAGAGTCACTGCTTGATCATGAATCTTTTATTTTTTCAAAATGTACGCTATCATAGTGCTATCTATATCAGTAGATAGCAAATATTATTGTGGTGAGTTGGTTCCGCAGAATTATATGCCAGAATTACGTACTTAGTGTCACCCTCAAACTTTTTGCACATGGTTTGATTGAGCAAACAATGAGCTTCAGCGATCCTTGGATGTCAAAATATGTCTCAATACCGCCTTCCCGCAGACTGTGTTTGCTAGCAAAAAGTAGGCTTGGCCCCTCTAGTTCCTGTGCTCAAAAATGGGCACGTAATGTTCTTTTATATTGTAGGCAAACTGTAATCAGCACCTAGGAATCATTAACAGATTGATGAGACAAATACTATACCGAGTATGACACACTATAAAAGTAAATTTTTGCATAGAAGATAGATCATCCTGTTTCTTGGTTACTGCACTTATGCAGTGTCATCACAACAGCTACTGCTTATGAACACACGGACGAACACCCAGAATTTTATTACCCCGAATTGCATCTCAGCATCGGCACATAACGTTAAAAGTATTTATCTGTATGAGAGCTTTTCCAATAGCGGAGGCTAATTAGCTTTATGCGACGTTCAGGTTTCAAAGTCTCCAACGGTTTGGAACCTACGTACACCACATAGTGTCAGGCACACTGTCGACAACAGGGTGTCTTAGACACCTCCATGTTTTTTTATAAATTTTACCAAAGGTAGCTAGCTAGGGGTGTCTTCTTGCAGTTTTATTGACAGCGCGCGGCAATATTTCATAAATGTTTATGTGGCCTAGGCACAAATATTGAGATGTAAAAGAATTAGACAAAACAGTTGACTAATACACTGCGTGAGCTACACACGGTGTCCGTTATAGTTAATACTCGCGAAACTGGTAGCTAATGGTGTGTAAGACACTGTAAAGAAAAAACGTAGTAGCTACGGATGTGTCGTACAACCTCGAAATTGATTTACAGTATATGTGTCACCCTGACTGTCTATACGGTAGAGTTGCGACTACAGGGAGACAAGTGGGTTCTTTTCCATTATTTTCCGGCCCGAATTCGGTCAACTTTGAAGATACACATCTAATTTTGGTGCCATTCGATTCAGCTCGGTGGGAGATGGTTTAGGAAATACTCATTTTACCCATATCCCTGAAAATTTTTTTCGATTGTTTGAAGTCCCAATGGTCCCTTATTAGGACCTCAAAGAATCAAAAAAAAATTTTCAGGTATATGGATAAAATGAATATGTCCTGAACCGCCTCATCAAGCTAAATCGATTGGTACCAAAATGAGTTCTGTATCTTCAAAATTAACCAAATTCAAGCTGGGGGATAATGGAAAAGAACCGACAAATATTCCAAACAGCGGAAACATTATAACGTGAACGCCGCATTATGTCTAAACCAGAATAAAGTAGAAGATAGTTCTATTCCTCTATTTAATTGAATTTGTGTATTTCATCCAGAATCACAAAATTAAAAAGAAACACAGTCAAAATCTATAAAAACATAGAAAATTGCTCAACAACAAGGAAATCTAAGTAACACAAATCATTTATCCTGGACAACACTGGAAATTGCTTGAAGATGCCAAAACTGACAAATTATGCCCAGGTCTTGCAGTAATCCTGAAAATCAATCAATGAATCACGTTCTTTAAACTGCTTATAGTACAAAAACTTATAGCTATTGCCATGAGCGTTTCTGACAGGAGCATATATACGTGAACAAGTCATTAAAATCTAGTTCAATCAAATTGTAAACAGTTGTACAGACTATGATAAGATCTTGGACAATACGTAGTTCATCCAGTGATTTAGTTTTACAGATTTCAGGCCTCGATTACGTTTTAATCCCGGAAGCCTTTTAATAAAAACCCGTTGAACCCTTAACATGATAAACGGTATTGAATGCTTTACTAAAATCTAAATAAACAAAATTAGTTTATGAGATTCCAATAAATCTGTCTACTCGATGTATAGGGTTAAAAGCCGAGTCGCAAGGTTCTGTCTGAAACTATTAAATTAAATCGGTCTACTCGATGGATAGGGTTACAAGCCGAGTCGCAAGGTTCTGTCTGAAACCATTAAATAGTAATTGTTTGTTAGTAAATAATTATTGAAAATTTCACAAACTATTGTTTACAAAATTTTGTTACACCACACAATAAGCTAATTGGCCGATAGTTCCTAATAGATACACGAGAGCCTTTATTTTGGATGGAGGTAATCCATTGCAAGTTTTCACTGCTGAGAAAGTTTTCCATTCGAAAGTCATTTATTGAAAAATGAAGTCAGCAGTTTAATGCGCCAGCTGTTAAATGTGATATGATAAATTTTTTTCACAACGCAAAGACCCCAGGCATTGTATCTGCAGTACTAATATCAATCCAATAACCAATTTAGCAACATAGTAAGACAGCAAAAACAACCAATTTTGTGACAAAATCCCGTAGGTATTGTTGTTGATAATATAGCTTGAGAATGACTGACGGTATATAGCTTAATTTTGGCAGTGAATATTAAGCTGCATATTGCATCATCGACATTTTCTTAAAATCCTGCAAAATATGGATAGATTAAAGCAATATTTTGGACCAAGTAGTTCAGTGCAATCTTGCTGCTATATGCTTTGGAATGGTTGTTTCTATCCGGCGTAAGTTTTTAATGTTTAGCATTGGTTCTGTTATAGGGGGATATCTTTTAGTTCATCCAGCGTAGTCTATAAAATAAAGGATGAGAAAACTTTTAGGACAGGAATCGACTAAATGTCGCTCCTATTGTCTGCTTCTTTGCAAACAATACTCAGATTTGTTTTAAAAGGGCGACTATCAATGATCTAAATTTAGGAAAGGAGTTTATTAGTTATCCATTTGCTTGGATCTAACTATTTTTCCAGGCTTGATCTGACTGTCAATAGCTAAAAGCACTGGTGCTACACTTAGCGGTCTCAAAGTAGACTCCAAAGTTCATATAGTTTTTTCGGAACACTCAAGAAGGTGCCGTGATTCCACTAAACGTTAAAAAATCATTCATGATCACAATTTTTAAGTGTCAAAGTGTGTTCCCTAGGGTTTTGAGCCTTCAAGCTGAGCATATCGGGGCTGTCTGGAAGGGAAACGCCGTCCAGCTTGTACTAGCAATGACGACGACCACGGGTCATATAGTGTCAGTCAGAATCTAAAATTATACAATCAATCATTATTTATAAACTAATGTTTAGAAAATATATAACTTTAAACTCTCAAATGCTTTTAGTACGTCATATTAAAACAATTTATAAATATTCTAAACAAAATAGTTTTTAATCAGCTCAGCTTGCTTCCAGTTTCAAACGATACTCTTGTTTGCTTTGTATACACAATAGAAAACGTCATCGTTATCTCTCTAAAATTGTACGAAAACGTAGCGGAATTATCTCGCTTTTATTTCGCAATACAACTTTGTCAACAACCAAGTCATTATTACACTGACAACTGTAATAAGATGAAGCAAAGATATGTGTAAGAACGTTAATTATAAAGTTAGTTAAATAGCTAACAAGCAATATAACATTCATCTCAAAATGTAACCGTATTTTGAATTCCCCCTACCCAACCTAGAAACGAGCCTCGCGCTCCCATAGCGGCCCGGCCATTATCAAACCTAGCAATGAGCCTGGTGCTCCCATAGCTGTCTGGCCATTATCAAACCTAGGGATGAGCTTGGAGCTCCTATAGCGGCCTGGCAATTATCAAATCTAGGGATGAGCCTGGTGCTCCCATAGCGGTCTGGCCACTATCAAACCCAGGGATGAGCCCGGAGCTCCCATAGCGGCCTGGCCATTATCAAATCTAGGGATGAGCCTGGTGCTCCCATAGCGGTCTGGCCATATCAAACCCAGGGATGAGCCTGGGGCTTTTGTAGCGGCCTGGCCTCGAATGTGTAAGGGCACCAGATCACCACTAACATATTTATCGAATTTGGGATTAAAGTAGCTGAGAATAAATGGACTATGGGCCTTTCATTACCGTATGTTTGTGTATACAGTAATGCCGACATGCCGTTGCGACAGTAACGGTTCAATATTTCATAAAATAAAAGGATACTATTTCAGAAATTAAAATTTTAAGCGCAAATTGATCTCTTACCATAATTTTCTTAGAGGTATTAATTGGATTGCAGTGTCGTCGTGTTGTTGGGTAACGGCCGTGAAAGAAAGCCATCGGATCAGCCGGTCGCTAACTTTTAAAGCTAATGGCTCAGTTCCGTTAGCGTATTTCCGTACATCATGATTGGCGGCGTTAATACGTAATAGCACTATATAGAGTATCTCAACCGCTTTAAACCTGACGAAGGTGTGACATAGTACATGAAAATTCAATATTGCAAATTGCATCAAAACGCATTTTGTTAAATCTGGCTAAAGTAGCGGGTCCTGAAAGCAGCTCTCAGGCAACCGATGGAGCTACAGGATTCTCTCGTGATGATATGATATGTGATATAGACTCTGCACTTGGCGGTCCAGGATTGAAAAGGAAATGGAATCGAACGACCGGGAGTGCCCACGACGGTGTCTGGGATGCTAGCTTTAGCGGTAGGACTTATCGGCAGCCTGGGGGTCTTCCATGGGCGTTATTTAGGTCCGGGGACAGAACATTGAGCAGTCTCCCTGGAAAATATAAATGACCACACAGGGTATCGTTTCCAAAAACTTACTTGATTTCAAGGGAAGGCACGCCGTCAACGACGAATAAGGAAAGCGGATCCGCCGGGTTATAGGAGAGCGACCTTTATTATTCTTACTCAAGTTAAGGTCATGTTGGGTTCCGGAATAGGTTTGAGATGAGGTAATATCTTCTCCACCAACGTTCGATTCTCGGTCATTCATAGTTATTTAGTAGCATCCGTGTCTCTCCGATAAACTACCAGGATCGTTCGAGTTTGATCGAGTAACGCCGCGTACTTTAGTCCCGACGAAATTTAAAACATTATCCTCACCATTGTTGAATTGTCCAGGATATATACGTACCAACGAGGTAGCAAAAAATATTAATATTAAGAGTGTTCAAGATACCAACCAACACATACGGAACAGCAGGGATTCCTAAATACTATCCCAACCAGTGTTAGTTTTTGTCGAATACTCATGAAAACAATATATATCAAAAACGAAATATTAGCCCCACTAGTGTCCAAAAATTCAGAAATGAAAAACCGCTTATATCAGACTAATAATTATCAATATCCCCAGGGTTTATGAAATTGGAACATAGATCGGGTGATTAACAACGGGGCGTAGCAATATGGGTGAGGCGGGTCAACCTTACTACCAGGAATAAGATGTAAGTGTTCCTGTTACCTGTAAGTGTGAATTGCGTATTTGTTTAATTAATAAAAAGAATTTATGCCGTGCGAACGACAATAAACATCAACTAAAGAACACGCCTAAACGCGACTATTCGTGCAATACAACAGGATTGTGAGCGAGTGAATGCCGTGATTATTTAGAATAGAAGAACTGGATACTTAATAATGCAAGATATTACTCACGGTTCCAGTGATCATGTCTTGTTGCTGGATATTAGA
This sequence comes from Trileptium ribeirensis, assembly GCA_030248225.1. NCBI lineage: Eukaryota > Metazoa > Nematoda > Enoplea > Enoplida > Thoracostomopsidae > Trileptium > Trileptium ribeirensis. Next base: position 8,024 of record JASANE010016053.1, on the reverse strand, counting down.
AACGAACGAACCATGCAATAGATTATTAAAGGCGGAGTGTAACGCTATATATGTAAAAAAATGATGTTCTGGTGCGAAATTGTCCTTGGAAATTGTCTTAGACACGTATAAAACCTCATTACAAGAACCTTAATTTGAGCTAAGGCTCAAGCTTAGGCTTAGTATGTCGAGCACGGCACAAAACAGCTCGTCAAAAGAGTATCGGCCCGACGTTGACCACGAACCATATAGCACGTGTGTCATCGATAATGCCGTATACTAGTGAAGCTCGCTTGCGAGCCAGAATTCGAGTGGTGAGAACAATCCCCCGAAGTCTGCTGTAGAAAGCACACACAAACAAAGTCTACACACAGTACGCAGGTGCAGCATTATATAAACCGTGATTGATGAGTCATAGTTACGCCCGCCTCTTTTGATAGCCAACATATGCAGTAGACAAAACATCATACAACGAGTACAAAAACAATCAACTAACAATTTAATAATTTAATAAAACCCTAAATTGACCGTGAAAAACGTTAAAGAATTCAAACCGACACTTGAGAAAAATCCCATCTTTCATACCAAGTATGAAGCAGAAGTGTGAAAAATATTTGCAGCACAATATTTTTGACACTCGCAATGAGCTTGTCGGCCCAGAAAACCCCATGTAAGACACTAAAAGCAATCAAAAACACACATTTAAGTGTATTTCCCACGACTTTTCACCAAATATGAAATTTAGCGCCAACTCTAAGCTCATAGACTCCAGATTGGGAAGTAGTTGAAAAACTTGTTATATATCATTGGAAAGCTCTGGTAAAGCTACATGGAATAGGCCTATTAGTTTGCGGATATCTCGTTTACTTATTGAGAAAAGTCGTAAAAACTGTACGGGGTGCCCGAAAAATGGGCCAAAATGACGTCATTTTGCCCCATAACTTTCCCCACGGGAAAAAAATTCAAAAATCGGGCTCCATCACTACACCGAAATCGACCATTGCGGTACGAATGAGCTATGTTGCATCAAAATCCGCCCAACCGTTATCGAGATCCAGGTGCGACAGACACAAAGACACACACAGACAGGACCTCCTCAACCCTCCCTCCAGAGCCAAAATAGAAAATTCTCGTTCCATTCGCTCTCTCATTCCACTCGAATTTAATAACATTTTTCAATATTCGATTCAAAATTGCTCCGCCACAGAATAATGCGCCCATATGTTCGAAAAATTTTGCGACACACGACATTTCATATATATATGTGTTACATACGATATGTCGTATTAAACTGATGTTACATACGACATGTCGTATGTAGCTAAGTTGCGTATGACATGCCGTATGTAATTATGTTATATACAACATATCGTACAAACATAGGAATGCCTGTAACTGCAAAATTTAGGATCTTTTACTTTAGCAACCCCAATGAAACTTGCTATTTTCAAACGTGTACTAGATATCATGATGCATGCTCAAGGTGCGATGTCTAACGGAGAAGGGGAGCATAGCGGTTGCTTCGAGCTTTGGCCCAGCCAGTAGAATCCACGGATCGGTGCGGGGTGTTTTGGACCTCCCCACGGAGATCAGGTGGCTGGCAGGAGTGGGAGGTCGTCAGGAAGAAAAATTATAGAATTTTTCGGGACACAATTTTTTAGATTTTTGGCAATCTCCTCCCACCCACCCAATCCGTAGTGTAAAATAACGGGTAGACGTCATAAATTTTCGCAGCAATCCCATTCATTTTTTGGCAATCTCCTCCCACCCACCCTACCCGTAGTGTAAAATAACGGGTAGACGTCATAAATTTTGGCAGCAATCCCATTCATTTTTTGGCAATCTCGTCCCACCCACCCTACCCGTAGTGTAAAATAACGGGTAGACGTCATAAATTTTAGCAGCAATCCCATTCATTAAACCATATGATCACCATACATAGATTCTGCTGTCTAAAACGTTACTTTTCAATCGAGACGTGTGCGCTACGTTAGCACGTGTCTTGATCGAGGTAATGCTTGAATACTAAACACAATAATACTCAACATCTTGAACGGATTAGCGGAATGGCGTTTTTTTTGTGTAATTCTGCGTACAACCTTTCTGGTCTGTTGGCCAGCTAGATATAGTTGAATAATTGCTTGTTTCATACCAAAAAAACTAAAATTTTGTTCAATTTTGGTGAAATTCTGGAATATATCTACAAACTAAAACGGCAATTCAGGTTTAAAACAAAAGGAAAATGAAATCTTTTGATTTCACCGACGTAAAAACTCACTGTTTCTGTGACGCTAGCCACTGTGACTCTAGCCACTGTGACTCTAGCCACTGTGACTCTAGCCACTGTGACTCTAGCCACTGTGACGCTAGCCACTGTGACGCTAGCCACTGTGACGCTAGCCACTGTGACGCTAGCCACTGTGACGCTAGCCACTGTGACGCTAGCCACTGTGACGCTAGCCACTGTGACGCTAGCCACTGTGACGCTAGCCACTGTGACGCTAGCCACTGTGACTCTAGCCACTGTGACGCTAGCCACTGTGACTCTAGCCACTGTGACGCTAGCCACTGTGACTCTAGCCACTGTGACTCTAGCCACTGTGACTCTAGCCACTGTGACGCTAGCCACTGTGACGCTAGCCACTGTGACTCTAGCCACTGTGACGCTAGCCACTGTGACTCTAGCCACTGTGACGCTAGCCACTGTGACGCTAGCCACTGTGACTCTAGCCACTGTGACGCTAGCCACTGTGACGCTAGCCACTGTGACGCTAGCCACTGTGACGCTAGCCACTGTGACTCTAGCCACTGTGACTCTAGCCACTGTGACTCTAGCCACTGTGACGCTAGCCACTGTGACGCTAGCCACTGTGACGCTAGCCACTGTGACGCTAGCCACTGTGACTCTAGCCACTGTGACGCTAGCCACTGTGGTATCTATAAGGTTTTGCTCGGTTCCTGTGGGAAAAGTTACGCAGGAAGTGGTTATTCAAAATTTACCAATTCGCTTGATTTTTAACCTTTCAGTGCATAAAGAGACATATTTTTCACAGCGTACTTTGCTAGGGAATGTGCCCAATGAGTTTGTTGCGCCGTGTGCGTTTGAACATATGTCGTTATTTGGTTGTTTGCGAGGTTCCCTACGAACCAAGAACAGCTCCGCATTGCCCTGTGTACGAGACTTGTGATCATCCGATTCAGGTTCATCCTGCAGTCGCTTTCAAAATTTTGCTGATAGTTTTACGAAATACACACTAGTTTAATTAGAAAATGGCTAAGTCACAGTTGCCAGGATCATTTAAAAACAGGTTCATAAATCATGCATTTGTTGGATTTACATTTTTACAATAAACTCGACAAGACTGGAAACCAAACGATCCAGGTTCAGTCCGTCGCTGCGGTAAAAGTTTGTTCAACATTGTACCAAATACACATTAATTCATGCGGGCAAGGGTGAATTCGTCAAATATTGGTAAACCCTTTGAAATATATATATATTCAATGTATGTTTTTACTTCTTGATGATAATATTACGAAGTTTTCGTATAAAGTTTATTTTTTAAATATTTACAATAAACTATTTTTCCATTTCACAACGCTAGTGAAACAAAAATTTTAACTTAAAGTTTGGCTTTGTTTTACTTGGTATCTAATATCTTACCAAGCGATAAACGTAACCAAAACATAATTGTCACGTTACAATTTTAATATATCATTCTTTCTTCCCTTTTATGCACTTTTAAAACAAACGAGGTATCTTATGACAGTTTACGAAGCCAAATTGTACAATGAGTTTAGTTTGTCGACTGTCTTCTGCACCTTTTTAGAACGTTATGTTTATGTGTACCCGTATAACAGGCCAGCGGTCATTGCGTAGATATCAACCGAGAGGACTGCGGGTGATCCAGGGATTCCTGATGCAGCGTGTCTGTGTTCCGACTGCTCCCTAACGTTACCATATTAATTTGTCCATCCATTGGTAGCGTGCAGCGATGTTTACGTCAACCTGTGGCCGCTTTCACATACAGCCTGTGACCGGACGTCCGGGAACTAATGATCGCAGTTGGATAGGGTAGAGCCGTTTTGGGTGTGGTGAGGTTGAGTTGGGTCTTATCACAAACGCGATTGTTGTCGTCGAGTCAAAATACAGGTCCAGCGATGAATGATTGCAAGGCAAGGTGCCGTCGAATATCATGTTCTATCAGCGTTGGTTACAGAATTTTGCGCAATCCCAACATAAACTTCAGTTAACCAAATGTGATCAGTAAGAATGCTTGTGTAATGCGCGATAAGTATAAGTAAAATATTCTGGAACGCGAACACGTACTTTTAAACGTATTGTATACTGTTTTCATTCCGGATATTTTGTGCTATACACGATGAGTTCGGATCTTGAGAGCCTGCTGTCAGGTCGGATCCGGTTAGGTCTACAAATGGTCCGGTCGGGTCTGAAAATTTGGATCCGATGCGGTCTCTAGTGGAAACGCCTCCCCGACGCATCCCCTTCCGGATCCACCTCCGCAGGTTGAACCAGGGCGTGTGGTCTGATATGGTACTGGGCTTGGAATCCAGAGGCTGTCGTTCAAACCACGGTTGGTTCTTTTTTGGTATCGATCATTCGCGAATATTTTCAATATGATAAATATATACCTTACAAATTGCTAAAATTTATTTCTGGTGTTCTGCTCAGTTTAAGCAATATTTCTTTAAGTCAATTCTTAAGTGCTTAACTCAATTCTCAAGCCGCCACCGAGCGACTAGCAACCAACATACCTGATTATGACTTCTGCAAATGCTTTATAAATAATAAGCCAAATTTAAATTTCGTAAATGTAAAAGCACAAGGTATGTTATCGTTGAATCAAAATAATTAGCTAATTGTACTTCGTAGACCCAAAAATATGAGTTTCAAGAGAATCCACAAGGTGTGGGGGTGGGAACATTCTGTTTGTTCAACAAAAACATCATAAGAGGCAAATAAGCATCCTACATAGGCGATTTCTATTCAACAATGTTACGTAGAGAATTCACAAGGTGTGGGGGTGGGCACATTCTGTTTGTTCAACAAAAACAACATAGGAGACAAATAAGCATTCTACATAGGCGATGTCTATTCAACAACGTTACGTAGAGAATTCACAAGGTGTGGGGGTGGGCACATTCTGTTTGTTCAACAAAAACATCATAGGAGACAAATAAGCATTCTACATAGGCGATGTCTATTCAACAACGTTACGTAGAGAATCTACAAGGTGTGGGGTTGGGCACATTCTGTTTGTTCAACAAAAACATCATAGGAGACAAATAAGCATTCTACATAGGCGATGTCTATTCAACAACGTTACGTAAAGAATTCACAAGGTGTGGGGGTGGGCACATTCTGTTTGTTCAACAAAAACATCATAGGAGACAAATAAGCATTCTACATAGGCGATGTCTATTCAACAACGTTACGTAGAGAATTCACAAGGTGTGGGGGTGGGCACATTCTGTTTGTTCAACAAAAACATCATAGGAGACAAATAAGCATTCTACATAGGCGATGTCTATTCAACAACGTTACGTAGAGAATCTACAAGGTGTGGGGGTGGGCACATTCTGTTTGTTCAACAAAAACATCATAGGAGACAAATAAGCATTCTACATAGGCGATGTCTATTCAACAACGTTACGTAGAGAATTCACAAGGTGTGGGGGTGGGCACATTCTGTTTGTTCAACAAAAACATCATAGGAGACAAATAAGCATTCTACATAGGCGATGTCTATTCAACAACGTTACGTAGAGAATCTACAAGGTGTGGGGGTGGGCACATTCTGTTTGTTCAACAAAAACAACATAGGAGACAAATAAGCATTCTACATAGGTGATGTCTATTCAACAACGTTACGTAGAGAATCTACAAGGTGTGGGGGTGGGCACATTCTGTTTGTTCAACAAAAACATCATAGGAGACAAATAAGCATTCTACATAGGCGATGTCTATTCAACAACGTTACGTAGAGAATCTACAAGGTGTGGGGGTGGGCACATTCTGTTTGTTCAACAAAAACATCATAGGAGGCGAATCAGCATTCTACATAGGCGATTTCTATTCAACAGCGTTACGTAGAGAATCTACAAGGTGTGGGGGTGGGCACATTCTGTTTGTTCAACAAAAACATCATAGGAGACAAATAAGCATTCTACATAGGCGATGTCTATTCAACAACGTTACGTAGAGAATCTACAAGGTGTGGGGGTGGGCACTTTCTGTTTGTTCAACAAAAACATCATAGGAGACAAATAAGCATTCTACATAGGCGATGTCTATTCAACAACGTTACGTAGAGAATTCACAAGGTGTGGGGGTGGGCACATTCTGTTTGTTCAACAAAACCATCATAGGAGACAAATAAGCATTCTACATAGGCGATGTCTATTCAACAACGTTACGTAGAGAATTCACAAGGTGTGGGGGTGGGCACATTCTGTTTGTTCAACAAAAACATCATAGGAGGCGAATCAGCATTCTACATAGGCGATTTCTATTCAACAACGTTACGTAGAGAATCTACAAAGTGTGGGGGTGGGCACATTCTGTTTGTTCAACAAAAACATCATAGGAGGCGAATCATCATTCTACATAGGCGATTTCTATTCAACAACGTTACGTAGAGAATTCACAAGGTGTGGGGGTGGGCACATTCTGTTTGTTCAACAAAAACATCATAGGACACAAATAAGCATTCTACATATGTAATAACCGGTGACGCAGCTGCATGGCGCAACTTCCTAACACCATGCCCATACGACCCCGGCTATCGTAACCTCAAGGGTGGACCGTGAATACTAAATTTTGAGCCTATTCTTGGTCAGACCCAAGAAGCTACGGAGCTTAGCAGGCCGCAGGCGCGCTTCACGGGGTGTGTTCGGACCCCGCCCGAAGGGTTGCGTACGTGTCTAGTATCGGGTATGATTTCTGAGGTCCCCCAGGGAGGCTAGCACCGACACCTGCTCGCAGGTCATGGAGCCTAGCCGCTATTCCCTACCTTAGACTCATCGGAAGTTGTTAAATTCTATTGTGGCGTAGCGAGTTTTGAAATAAAACATGAAAATATCCCTAGAAATTTGAAACTCAAGACGATTTGCCTAGTTAAATTCACGGTATGCTCCGTGTTAGAGCATTGACCTATGTGGCCCCCACAGGGTTCCGACGAGCCCTGAGTGTTTAAAGTCGGATTATCAACGACGTGGCCTGCACTTATCAGTAAATTCTAAACAAGCGTGCTGGTCCTTTGACCAGTGAAGATTTTAACTTATGCGAGCGGAGCCGGAGGGTAACAACTTTTGAGCATTTGTCGCAAATTAAGGAATTTTACTTGTATTATTCGATCATTTCCTCCATTTTTACTCTGGGAGTCTAGTGAAGCACAAAACAACTTTGATAGAAGGCCATGCTCGTCAGGGCTTGCGACATTCTCGCACACAAGCCATGGCGAACAGGGCCTGCTCGCCTTTGAAATGGACAAACCAGAAAGAAACTCTCGATCGCCTCTGTATCCAATAAGACTCCACTCGAGGTTCCGAACAATACAACGTTTATTTACAAAGATCAAAGCTTATTGGAGGGACGGGCGTTCCTAACGGTCTCGCAGTATTGTGTTGTAGTCGTCACGATTCGGGGCACGGCTGTGATGGCAGGAGGCAATTAAGAGAAGAACGGGGAAGGAAGCGCGCAGATATTCGCCAAATTGCGAACTAGGGGCGGTTATCCCTGCTTCAGCTCAATTTTAGCGAAATACTCAGCTATGCAGCGCATGAAGCAGGGGCCAGAGCGCTTCAGAAGATGCTCCTAAAATGCTGGTCGCTTTGCGACGAAGCTCAAGCCGGCTAAGGGAAACGATATTCGGGATCACTATGCGAGCTCTACAACAGGGTCAGAACAATACTCGACCGATATTGCCTGCAACATTCAATGAGGGACATCTAATCGCTTATCCTGAAACAATCCGGCACTGGCACTGAGTATGTAACTGAACTGAAGGCCAGCAGGAAGCATATAT